>CAJNIZ010030935.1:24938-62558 GCA_905231905.1 Symbiodinium pilosum
CCCTAAACCCTAGACCTTAAGCCCTTGACCCTAAATAGCACCCATTGCTCCAGGTGGTCAGCTCTGCTACAGAGTCAAGCCAGCAAAGCTCCAGCAGCTGAATGTTTGAAAGTTTAGGCTTCAGCGTTTAAGGTTCACGGTTTAGAGGGGTTTAAGGTTTAGGGTTAAGGGTACTTTCTCAAGATTGCTGCTTCTGGGCATTTGACGAACTTAGAATTCCCTTTCGAAGTCCTTGTTTGCACGCTTTATTTCGTTTCGTAGTGCACAAGCGGAGACCATTGACTATTGATGGAAATGCACGTAATTAATTATGCTCCTGAAAAAGTCGTTTTCTCGCCCGCACGAATTCGAGAATCAGCCCCAAACCCTCAAGTCTATTCAATCCCAAGCCCCAAGCCCAAAATTCTTCAAGGCATCGCGCCCGCTGATTCCAACCCTTGAAGCCCTCATCCATACCAAATCTTTCAGTTGATTAAAAGTGTTTCTCAACATGTCCCCATATAACCACAGTATGGGGGCTAAATCTAGGGTGAAAGTGGAGAATCTAAAAGAAAAGAACATGGAAAGCAAAATGGATCTGGGCCTGTATAGAGGTTAAATGGGGATAATTACCAGTGCTATGAATAGGGACCCACACATCCCCTTAGCATTCCCACGTCTGCGTAGATTTCTCAGATCCCCAACTGTCACTGTCAGTGAGGGGTTTAGGGTTTAGGGTTTTAGGTTTTAGGATTTTGGGCAGTTTAGGGTGTAGGGTTAGCCTTCCCCAGCCATGGAACCGAGCGCCCAGACTCTGCCAAACCTGCCACTCAAAAAGCAATCTTTGTGGCAACCTTGAGAACGATGTATTGCTATTGTTGTTACTCTTGCTGTTACTGTAGCTCCATTGTTGCTACCATTGCTTTTAGGGTATGATTTGTCAGATTTGGTCTGCAAGAATGCAACGTGCTGACATGAGCCAGAGTCTAAACTCCTTGAAAAGGGGTTATATATGGGATTATATAGGGACTACTTCAGGGGATATAAAGGGGGATACTAGGAGTTTAGACTATAGCTCACGAAGAGCATGTGGATCGTTTCAGAAGAAGCTCGCTGAAAAGAGGTTGCGCTGCAAGTATGCTGGCAGGACGGCTGCAGGTAGGTGCCCTGGTTTTCCCAACAAGCTAGCGACTAGGTCCATACATACCCTGGATAAGCTTTTAACATTGTTTACTGTTGGAATTACAGGAGATTCCTGTGGCTGCAAGGAACTCACCGCTGACTTATGGCTTCCAAACTCATACCCTCCCCCTAACATAAGCCAGACTCCTTTAAGTCCCCTGAACTTAGGCTTGATTTCCCACTCATACCCCTTAAAAGGTACAAATAGGGGTATATAGAGATATATAGAGGAGTGGATATATAGAGGAGTGGAAAAGAAAATTATGGAAACTGCATTTTTAGTGTTAATACTGTATGAAAAACACCCCCCCACTCCTAATATCTAATCTGTCCCCCAAAGCATAGGTTCTCTTTTGGGGAATGCGTAATGTTTCATGGATGGTGTGTATGCGCGCTTAATTTAAGATATTACCCCTACCTGGAACTACCCATGAACCTCCACGTACGCCTGAACCATTTCATCTACAGGGCGTCTTGTACATGGAACGCCACACGGAGCCCCATGAGGACAACTGTCCCATTTTTAATTTGCACTAGTTGGAGGGTTAGCTCGGGGGACGGTAACACCTATAAACCCAGACCCGACATTTCTCACATTCAATAATTCTTTACGAGGCCATTGAATCCTGAATCCTAACTATCAGGTCGGGAGCTACCACAGAAGGCTTACATGGGGAGGCTTGAAGGAATACAAGGGTTGTATACAGCTTGTATGGCTGTGCAGGAAGCTACGCGCCTGAAATTTGCTTGCATAACCGGGTTCCATGTTATTGTGGTGGCTGCAACTGCCAATCAAATAAAACCCTAACTTGACGTTTTAAGAATCCCTTATGAGGCTCCTAAACGGTTCGACTTTAGTTTGGAGGAGGGTAAGCCCTTGAGCCCTAGACCCGAAACCCTGTTCCATGTTAGTTTGGGGAAGGATTGTGACTGCAACTGCCAGGTGCCGAGCGTAAGGCTGCATTGGAAGAGGACGGGGTTTGAGGTTTGAAGGTGTAGGGGTTGATGGGTTTTGGTTTCTGATGAAAGGTTTCGATATTGCTAACCCCCACCCTCAGATGATGGTTGTAGGGTAATGATGTTGTGGGCTGGGGTTACAAAAATCGACGTATTAGTTTGGCTGTCTATGAATATTATCAGGGTTCCCACTTGTCACTAAGGCTTCGGAACTGCTAGGCGGATAGGAGGCTTGGGGTGGCATAGGCAACGGTCCTCGTTATGGAAACCCCCCAAAGGCACGCCTGATTGTGGTAAACCCCCATATACTGCCTAGTCTAAGGCTCCGGTGGGAGCTCTTACTGTGAGAGCTTATAGCCTCGCCTGAAGCCCTAAATGCCCAAACCCTCAAACCCTAAATTCTGCGCCCTAACAACCTTAATCGCCCAAAGCCAAGAACTTCCAACACCTGAGACACTAAACCCTCAAACCCTAGCCCTTAAACTCTAAAGCCCTAAACTTTCAGAAGTCTGACCCCTGGCAGGAGAGGAAAAAGCGGAAAGAGGCCAAGGGCGAAGGTCGGGGTAAAGCTGGCGTTCGAATCTGCATCAGGCGGGGAGAGGGGAAACGTGGGGTTAAGGGTTCAGGGATTAGGATTTAGGGTCTAGGGTTTAAGCATTAAGGTTTGGGGTTTAGGGTACTAATGACAGGAGTTTTCGTAATCCTTTTAAGCGGAAACAGTGGTAATACAGGGTTGAGGGTTAAGGGTTCTTGGTTGAAGTATTGGGGCGGTGCTGCCATTTTGTGGTTCAAAGGCTTTAGGAGGCCCCTGGAGGCCCCTAAAGTCCCTGGTAAGACTAAATACGTAGAATTGTTGAGAACAGCGGGAAATTTGGAAATTGACAATGAAACTGTGGTTTGTATGTATGGTTTAGTGGTAGAGGCGTAGAGGCCCATTTGAGTAGAATAGCTGTGTATAGTTTCTAAGATTAGACAGCCTCCCTTCCCTCATCGTGCATGTGTCCCTCCATATAAAAGGTCTCTTGTGGGGGCATTTTGCATTCTAGTGGTCGGAGGCTGTATTCAATATCTTCCATGATACCCTAGATAATATTGGTGTTTCCAGCCGTTTTTCCATTCTCGTATATACCGCCAAAAGCCTTTCTTTTGGGGGAGGGGGGGGTGCTCAATATTTGTTTCAAGGGATGAACTATTCAGACTTCTGCATTACACCAGTGATGGTGGGGTTTAGGGTTTGTGGGTTTAGGGTTTGGGGCTAGCTTTCGCGAGTTGCGTTGTTGGGGTTTTTGGGCTTTTGGGTCCGGGCTTGGAACTAGTAACGAAAGACTACAGTCCTTTGAAGAGCGAGCCTGCATGGGTTTTTGAGGTTTGTTTCAGGCGAGAACAGATGAAGGTTAATTAGTGCTGCCATTTCTTTATTCAAGTGCCTTAAGGTCACCCATTTTTTTAAAATACTTTTGCCGTTACGTGAAGCTTGTGCGACCTCCCAAAAGCTTATTTCATGGCTCTAGAGGTAAAGCTTAGCTTCTGAGGTAGGTGGTTGGGTTCAGGGATTCAGGATTAAACCCATCGGAGCAACCATGTGAGAGTGTCCCAACATATTCAAAATACCAGGATTCTGAGAAATGGTTATTCCCAAAATTAAGAGCCTCTTTTGGTTATTGAATATCTACGGCACCTTATATATTTGGGGTGCAAAATGAGATACTTCAAATTCCTTTGACCCTAAACCCCAAACCCTTCAACCCCTAAACACCTAAACCCTAAACCCTAAGCTAAACCCTAAACTAAACCCTAAACTAAACCCTAAACCCTTCAACCCCTAAACCCCTAGACCCTAAACTCTGAAATCCAGGAATTTAGCGGAAGGGATGACCTCTGAGAAGCTGCGAGAGCTTTTCGAGCCGCCAGGGCCTTGCTTCCACCTGTTTTGCTCAAGGCGCCCCAGAAAAATGCAAGGGGGTTGTAGGGTTTAGGGTTTAGGATTTAGGGCTTCGGATTATTTAGGGTGAAGGGTTTAGGACTGTTTTGGGTTTAGGGTGTTTACGTATAGGGCTTAGAGTTTGGGGCTTAGGATTACTTTGGGTGGTATTGGGTCATTTAGGATTCTATTGGGGTTGTATTGGGTTATATTGGCGTATGTAGGGGGTATATAGGGATCATTTACGGAAAATTTACGGTCTAGGGAGTGTTGCTCCTGCTTGACTCGCTTCAGCGATAGTAAGCGGATGTTGGTAAATCCTAAACTGTAAACCGTACGCCCTAGACCCTAAACCCTCAGCCCTAAACCTCGACCCTAAGCCCCAAGCCTTAAACCTAAACCAGAATCCCTAAGCCCTAAACCCCAAACCTTAAACCCCTGACCCTACAACTAAGGGACTTTTCGTGCCTGGGAGAAAAGGTCCCATAAAAGAAAAGACCCTACACCTAAGCCTGGGTTACGTTAAAAAGCTCATGGCAGAAATGAGCTGCTGTCAGTCTCAGCCTTGTTAAGGGACCCTTAACGGTGGACATAGGGATCCCTTTTGTAGTTAAATACTGTCTGTAGTATAATTACTCCATAATGAGAAACCCATGTCCATGAATTATATGGGGTAATATTGACAGTCGGTCATATAGTGTTCAGGGCATAGGAGGAGGATTCTACAGAAATTGAGAGATTAGGCGCTCGACAGCTATAGTGCGCCATAAATACTTGGGTAGGGATAATGTAGGGTTGAAGAGGATGTTGGTAATCAACCACCCAAGAATGGCCTCAAGGACTGCATGAAGGCATGCTTGCGTTTGGTCCACCATTCGTTCGGCAAGATGATATCGAACATCGGAGGGATGAGAGTTTCACCAGAAAATGCGATGAGTTTTCTTCGCGTCAATAGCGGGAAACAGCTGTTTTGGAACCATGGCACCAATCCTGGCGAAGCACCTCCAGATGGAAGCACTCGCGACGATTCGTTCTTGGCCTACTATGACCCAGGAAACGCTGCATATCCCGGGTATGTTCGCAATGTGTTTGGCCATGCCGAGGTCTGTGAGATCATGACTTCCCCGGATCCACAAATTGGACACCGTAGCTATTAGATATCATATGACTGTAATAAGCTTGTAGTTTTGGGATTCAGGTTACCAAGCTCGCGTTATTCGGATGGAGGATTCAGGGGTTGGGTTCAGGGATTAGGGTTCAGGGTAAACCCTAAATCTCTACACCCCTAAACCCAAAACCTAACTCGTCGGTTTAAGGCTCAGGCTTTGGAACCGGGCGCTTCTGATGTATTTTACTGAACTGCCTCAACCCTCATGCTCAACCCTGAACAAGGCTTACTTGTGGTTAGTAGGGAATGGATCGGGTTTAGGGTCTAGGGTTTGTAGGTTTGTAGGGAAAAAGGGAGTGCGTGCATGGTCCTGTGCTTTGCGTTCCCAGCCGCCCTCCCCTCCCCAATGGTATCCAACCCCCCTCCATCCAGGGACTGTATTCAATATTCCCTTGTTGCCTACTAACCACCAGTAGCATGGAGTTTTTGGGTTTAATGCCACTTCCGGATCCTCTTTGGGGATCCTTTAAACCTTTCTCGTACGGGCTTCCTTTTCTCGGGGTTGTCAAAACTGAAGGTTGTCCTAAATTAAGGGTACCTTTTTGGGGGTCCCTAGAATAAAGACTACAGTATTTCGGGGTTATGTTGGGGTCCCCCTGTTTTGGGAAACTACGAATTAGGGTTTAGGGCCTAGGGCCCTTGTTGTTTTTCCCTAATTATTACGGACAATCTCAAGTGGGTTGTAGCACCAGGCGTTCCCCAAGCTGTTCTGGCACGCTGTTATGGAACATCAGATAAAACCTTAAACCCTAAACCCTAAAAATCGCCCGTTCCCATTGAGTGTAGGCTAGCTTTGCGGAATGGGTAGAACGACTGCAGACCCTCAATCTCTCAACCCCTAAAACGCTTAAAACCCCCTAAACCCCAGACATTTCAACCCCACAACCCTCAAGCCTCAACCCTAAACCCTACACCCTAAGACCCTGAATCAGTCCAAAGATTGAACCCCTAAACCTTAAACCGTAAACCCATCCACACTGAGGCTGGGAACCATAGTTGCAGTGATCCTAAAGTGCGACGAGGCCATGCCATTTCTTGCCTACAGAAGCTATAGGATTTAGGGTTTAGGGTTTGGAGGGTCAGAGATCCTTTAGAGGGATGTGCTAATTTCCTAATTTCCCAAAAAACGGGAACCTGGATATAGATTCAAAAATACCATAGTCCTTCTTTTGGGGACCCCCAAACTGGTACCCCTAATTTTGGCAAACCCCCCATATATAGGGATCGTTTCATGCGATCTTTAGGCATCCTCTTAAACCGGGCCTTAAACCGTATATGAGGATGTCCAATGGGGTTAGCAACATGGCTTACAGAGGGGTTGTAGTTATACTCATGAGGTCGCCCTGACCCTCCAAGTACGGTTTCAATCACGGTTTTCAGTGAGTGTGTATATATATATATGTCTGTAAATCTATGTCTTATTTAAACAGAATATTGGTGTTGGTGCCAAAATTGAATTCAAAGCAGTGTGCCATATGTGTATAAATATGTATATATATATATATACAAAGTACTGTATATGTATCCACCTAAAATCATAGTGCCTGTTGAACAGATTTGGCGAGATAGAGTCCTTACTCGTCCCGATGATTGCATCATACGTTTCGGTCAGACGGCACTATCAAGTTCCAGGTCCGACTGGAGTGTCGACCAGCACTTACGAGTTCCGGCGCGCTTGCCTTGCATGGCCCACTCAACTTCTCGGCGGGTCACTCTATTCAGGGCACATGTTAGAGGAGAGATTTAGCGGCTGCATGACAGTTGGCAGCAGCTTACTGGACAAGCCTTCATGGAGAACCAGAACTACCAAAGCCATCGGTGGCAGGAGCTTTCTCCCAAGGAGCAGCTCCGCAGCGAGGTGGAGGGTAAGCAGCTGGTTGACAGACGGCTGCATGCAGCCGCCACGGGCATTATAGTAGACTACAGTATATTATAGTATATTACAGTATATTATAGTATGCTGTAGTATGTTATAGTATACTGTAGTATGTTCTAGTATATCATAGTATACTGTAGTATGTTATAGCATAGTATAGTATACTGTAGTATATTATAGCATATTATAGCTCATCTTTCACCTTGAAGGGGCTGTGGGTATGGCACTGGAAAGGAGATTGGCCATGCTATACAAGCTCCTATGCAGACCCCAGAAAGGCCACCATAACTTTCAGATCGACAATGGTACAATTTACACCCCTAATCCCCCAATCCCCCCCCCCCCACCACCCCCGCGCAAGGAATTTGGGTTTAAGGTTTAGGGCTTTAGGGCTTAGGGGTTTTAGGGTTTAGGGTACTGCGCAGCTTCACAGTTACTAATTGCAGAAGCTGGGCTTTCGTTGGACCGAGCTCCATCAGTATTCTGTACTCAGGGAGCCCATAACATCGTCCCCCTCAAGTAGATATAATATGGCTTTGGGTATATTACAATAAGACCCCATATACCCCATATGCTATATCTTATTCAGGGGGACTATATGCTTCAAAGGAGGGTGGGACGCGTCAACCTATCAGGACGCATTCAGAAAGCACGTAAACCACACCTACGCACAAACGGGGGCCCCGTAGGGTCCCTTTCGGCTAAAATCATAGGAGGGCAATTAGGGTTTCGGGATTGGGGGTCAATCCCCAAGCCCTAAACCCCAAACACTACGCCCGAAGCCCCAAAACCCTAAACCCCCAACCCTAAACCCTCAACCCTATATACCCCAAACACGAAGCCCTTAACTTCAACTGGGTCGGCAATGTCTTGGACTGCGAAGATGCCGCTTGAGAAGCTAGTCTTTTGCAAGGGTTCTCAGGTTCACAGTAGAGTCCAGGGTTTAGGGTTTGGCAGTTAGGGCTTGGGGGTTTAGGGTTTAGGCTGTAGGGTTTAGGGCTTAGGGCTTGGGGTTTGGGGTTTATATAGGGTTTAGGATGTGGTGTTTAGGGTTTAGGACTGAAGGCTTGGGGTTTGGGGTTTAGGGCTTGGGGTTTAGGCTGTAGGGTTTAGGTTGGGTACTGCCCCCCTCAGTAACAGTTGGAGAATAAATATCATATGGGTATATCTAGCCCTTAGTAGGACCCTAATATAGACTGTTATTGGGTGGGGGCAGTACCTAACCTTAAACCCTAAACCCTAAACCCTAAACCCCTAAACCCTAGACCCTAAACCCTAAACCCTAAACCCTAAGTCAGGCCCCCCTCCAGTTTAGGGCTTAGGGCTTAAGCTTTTGAAAGTCGAGGTGCAAGGCTTAGTTCCCCCTAAGCGATCTGCCTTATAAGAGACGGTCTTGTGGTCTACAGCACTGACCCACAAACGGTTGAGGGTGTAGGGTTTAGGTTTTAGGTTTTAGGGTTTAGGGTTTCGGGTTTAGGATTTAGGGTTTAGGGTTTGGGTTTAGGGTTTAGGTCTGTAAACCCAGGCCGCAAAACCCAAGCCCTAAACCCCAAACCCTGAAGCCCAAAAGCCTGTGGACCCTGAATGCTAAGTCCCAAACTCTTGACTTCACTAAGCCACGAAGACAAGAGGCAACAATCCTCGAAAGCCCGTAAGCCCAAAGCCCCAAACCCCAAACCCCTAAACCCTAAACCCTAAACTTAAAGCAACAAACCGTAAACCCCTAAGCCCTTCAACCCTGGCCTCTAAATCCTAAACCCTAAAACCTTAAAGCGGTTTAGGGTTTAGGGTTTAGGGTAAACCCTATATAAAGCACCCAACCTGACACTCAAACCCCTTGAATCCCAAAACCAAAGCCCCAAACCTCAAGCCCCCAGAACCCTATGACCTGTGAAGCCTAATCCCGGACCTTCAGCCTTGAGCCTTAGAAAGCCATAGGTCCTAAACCTCAAACCCTCAACAATTTGAAGTTTGTACCCTTAGTGTTTGTAACCTTAGGTTTTGGGTCCCAAATACCCCTGTTAGGGCCATATAATATAGGGGCCCAAAACCCAAGGGTACAAACCCTAATAAGGGTACAAAGGACAACTCCCTGAAACCTTCTAACACTGGATTTAAGCTTTAGGGTTTGGGGTTCAGGGCTTCGGGTGGGGCCTAGGGTTTATGGGGCCCGGAACCAGGGGTGTGGGGGTTTGTCTTTTGAATTCCGGGTTTGTGCTTGAGCTTCAAGGTTCAAAGCTCCCTAACACCCGCGTTTAGGGTTTAGGGTTTAAGGTTTAGGGTTTAGGGTTTAGGGTTTAAGGTCTTAAAGCCCCAAACCTAAGGGTTTAGGGTTCCCAAAAAAGCCGAAAACTCCGTAAATTCAAGTCCAAACCTCTGAATCCCAAACCCTGAAGCCCCAAGCCCTATATACTTCCCCAGATGAAGGTACCCAACTTTAAGCCCCATACCCCCAATATACTTGCGTAAAGCGGTTTAGGGCTCAGTGTTTAGGGTATCCTTACCTAAACCAAAGTGTCAAACTCTAAAACCCAAACCCTACATCCCGCAACCCTAGGCACTTCTGAAAGTCCCAATCCCTAAATCGTATCTTTTCAAACTAATGTAAAGCATCCCCCCACCCCAACGATCCACGATGCCCCTCCAACAAATAAGGTCTGTACTGTGGGGAATGCTTAATATTGGGGCTCGCGGGGGCATGTTTAATCTTAAGACCCTAAACCCTAAACCCCTAAACCCTAAACCCTAAACCCTATTTGAACATGGGAAGTGTTTAGCTTAAAGCCTGGCAACAGGAGACTGGGAAGAATCGGGGTGTCGGCTTCGTGGTTATGTCTTCCATGGAAGAGGCCTCACACCGTTCAGGGTTTCGGGGGGTTAGGGCATAGGGTTCAGAGTGTAGGGTTTATAGGGTTTAGGATTTTTATAGGGTTTAGGGATTCGCATCTAGAGTCAGGAGATTAAGCAAGTAATTCTATGGCGGCGTAAGCTGGAGTTAGTACCTGCCTGCCTTATTGGGAATGAGTATACTTGGTAGTTTCATGAGGAGCTCCCCCGGTTGCCCGTCAGGATCTCCTCTGAAGGGGGGGAGGGTTTAGGGTTTTCTCTGGGGTTATAGGACTGCAGGCTGTAGGACGGGGAATTAGGAAATATGGGATTTAGAGGTTAGGAAGTGGGAAGTGCAGGTTTTGGGGCTCAGGAATCAAGAAGTTTGGGGGTTCAGAAATAAGAGGAAGGCGCAGGACGGACAGGGTGTAGTCACTTTATTTACCTATTGGTTTAGTAGTACCAAATAAGACCAGCTCCTCCCTAAACCTTGAACCCACAAACCCATTACTTGCTAGGCAGAGCCTCCCGAACTGTAAGCAAATCGAGTTACATACAAGTAAAATATAGGAATTAGGTAGTATAGTAGGGCTTAAGGCTTAGTCACTATATTTCGGGATGTAGCAAGTAGCGTTTAGGTTCTGGGGTTGAAAGGGTTTGAGGGCCGGGGTGCAGGAGCAGGACTGCTGCCGTGTGCAGAGGGTCGCGGCTTAGGTTCAGGATTGTTTTAGGGTCTAAGGGTTTAGGGGTTTAGGGTTTAAGGGTTCAAGGGATTAGGGCTTGGGGAACCTTCAGCCCTAAAGGGTTGGGTGGCTGTACTTAGGGTTCCCTGGGAATATTGGTCTGTATTTAATGTCCATCCTACCAGTTATGGTGGTGGGCCGCAAGGTTTACAGTGCCTGTGACCTGAACTCTAGACCCTAAAATCACTAACCCTTGGCCTTTAGCAGTGCTGGGCAGGTGCCAGCATGGCCTTCAAATCCTTGACCTCATCCTTTCTGGAATACTTTTAAATTTCAATCGCAGTATTCAATCGCAGTATAACCCCCAAGGAACCATTAAAACTCATCTGTAACTATGACCCTAAGAGGGCTACATCGACTTTTCAAGGTAAAGACTAAAGTTACCCTAAACCCTACACCCAGGAACCCTTCCCCCCTACCCTACACCCCCGGTGCCCCGTTGGGTTTTCCATCTCTCTTAGCCTTATTTAATAACATAGCAAGCAGCTGAATCGAGGGGGAATCCAAAAGTGGCGAGTACAGTGAGGATTGCTCGGCAACCCGCGAAACCTTGGGAGGAGGGTTTAGGGTTGAGGGTTTTTGGGTTTAGGGTTTAGGGTTTATATCCTCCCTGACCCCACAAGCCAGATCAGTAGATCCTAGACCTACCTAGGCAAGCTGGGGAAATCAGAGTCCAGCCACCGACCAGCAACAGCAACCCTAAGCCCGAAACCCTAAGAAACCCTAAGCCCTAAACTCCGCGCCAAAGCTTAAGACTCCAGACCTCCCCCTAAGCTCTGAAACCTAAATCTCAAACCCTGAACTTATTGGTTCTGGGTAGGGAATAAGGCAATATACTATGTGGGCTTGTATAGGGATTCTATCCCCTAATTCCTTATCTAAAATCAGCAAGTGAACCCTAAGGCCGAAACTCTACAGCCTACACCCCGCACCCCATACATTCAGGGATTTGGGGATTTAGGGTTTAGACCACCCGTCCCGGCTGCCGACACACATTCCAGAAACAGGTTTCGCAGCTCTTAAAGTACATCATGTGCGCCAGCATTTTGTCCGGTCCCGAAGCCTGAACCCAGACGAAGCCAAACTTGTGAATTTTCACTGGTATTGAATCAAGCTGCCTGGGTATAGGCATACAGTACACGATGACGGTAATTTGGTTTAAGTGTTTAACAGCAAACCGCTTTATTGCACAGCCCCGTCCATTCTTTGTCCGCCTCCAGCTTCGCCAAGGCCAACAACGCCATCGAAGAGCTAAATGGCAAAGAAGCCGAGGGAAAGGCGGCATGTGAGAGTTGACGGATCGGAAGACACTTGCAGATCGGGGGACTTAGCGGGTATACTTATCACCCATACAAGGAACATGACAAAGGGATTGCAACTTCCTGGAGGCGGAAGGCCTCGGCAAAGAACCCCAGATATCCTCTCAATAGACCTGCTTGCTAGTTCCCCCTGACCTTTGAATCACCTTTGAAGCAGGCGTCGTGACTGTCTGCTAATTACTGAATAGGCACTCATGGACTGATTGTAGAGCGTGCTATGGACACAGCTAGAAGGGCTAACGAATAAGTTGGGGATTCCTGCTTTAACGTACTGTCAGACAGGGGCCTTAACTACGGTCCTAGATGCTTGATATAATTATGGTACAGGTTACTTCAGAATGATACTGGTAATTATTAGGCCGCTAGAGTAGCGCCCTGAAGCTAATTTTGAGGCGTAGGTGTGAAATCCCAAGAAGCATTTGTGGTGAGTGCATGGCTTTAGCTCAACTTTCTACTGGTGAGTTTTTTTCGAGGTCGGCATATTGCGAAACGTTTGTGTAAGTCAAAACACTGCAGGCTATAATCTACCTGAATATACCAGACTATCATATACGTTTCGGCTCTTTTATTCTGAGCTCTCGCCGTCTCAGCTTGCTCAGGCTTGAGGAGGAGACGGGCCCTAGCCCTAAACCCTAACCCTAGACCCTAAACCTTAAATAGTAGTTTCCATTATATTTCCATTATCCCAATGTAACCCCAACAAAACCCCTATATCCCCTACAGTGATGGAATCTAAAGTCTAAACCCGAAGCCCACCGGTGGATATCAAAAATCATACGTGTAGCTTAGGAGGACCCCCCCACCCTGTAGTAGTGGTATAATAGGACTATAAGAGGACCCTCATATACTTGCCATTATCCCTTAAAGTCACTATTTCTGCTTGGGGGGTTTACCTAACGTATAACCCTAAGTACCCTAAAGCTTGGGAATTGTTAATGCTGTGGAACCCTACGGTCATGCAGGGTTTTTAGTAGCAACAGCAACAGGACTTCCTTCTGGCACCCTGGATCTGGTTAGTTTGGGCCCTGCACGATTGAGGTCTATTGTTTAGGGTTTAGATTTGAGGATTTAGGGTGAAAGCCTTACATCCGGCATTTGTTAACTGATATCTTGGGGCGTGGCGGTGATGAAAGCTTTCTTGTGAAAGTATGCAAGCTTGGTTTTAACCCTTAACCCTGACCGCTTAAAAGAGCGGAGCTCCCACGCACATCGTGATGATAAAGAGGTTTTTAAATCCGCGTGACTGTTGTGACTGTTGATAATAGAAATCCCGCATGACCTTAGCATACTCAACTCCCATTACTTCCAAGATGTAGGATACTTTGGGTCATGCATGATTTGTAGTATCCAAACCTAAACCCTAAACCTGCTCCGGACCTGTCGTTGATATGTTCTGCAATGGCCATTTCCGCGGTGGCCAGCATCTCGTCACCCTCAGACGCGCAGCGGGTTTGGGGTTTAGGGTTTATGGGGGTACCCTACAACTACGAGCTCCGAATAATGCAGAAGCCTCAATGAAGACTAGTATTGTTGTCGTAGGTTCCTTGTATGATTGTGCTACAGGGTTCCTCAAGTACACCTTACCACATAACTTTCAAAACTCTACACCCTTAAACCTACTGAATATGCCCAGTGGGGTGAAAGCATCAGACGGCTCTCTTGCCAGCCCCTGAACGTGGCCTTGTCGGAAAGAAGAAGACGGGGTGAACGCCCTGAGCCCAGAAACGCTGGTTTGGAGTTTGTTGGGCTTTTGAGATTCAGGGTAGGTGCGAGGTTTTATCCTAAACCCTCAGTATTCATGGCTAGACAGCGTTTAAGGTTGAAGTTTCAAGTCTTTGTTTTAGTATGGGTACTATTTGGGGGGAATGGGGTCTTGCGGCGGTGATTTCTTCAATCAGTTTTTGCTGTCTCATGATGTCTGTGTGGTACAGGAGCTTAGGTGATTGCCAATGTTGTGGTCCTACATTCCTTCTAGAGTAAAGGTACAGCGTGCCGGGTAACTGTAACAATTTGAGCCCCTATAGTAGTTTTACCACTTAGATTCAGGACTCTCGGGACAGGCTAGTAGAATTGCCCTGCCAAAGATCATAGGATTGCACAGCCTTGCTAACTGTACCCACCGCAAACGGGGCACGTCCCTCTCAAGGGCTCTGAGGGCCTTAACCTTAGGAAGGGCATTCGCTGAGCTGTGGCCCTGCATTCTTCTGAAGCCGGATAATATCATCTTTCTGTTTTCCGTATCCTGGTGGGTGTTTTGAGGGGCACCCTATAGTCCCTATATAAACCCTAATATAACCCTATATACCCCCAAATACACCCTATAACCCCTATATAGGCCCTTACATAGTTTTCCATGAGAAACCTGCATATGGGGTGCATAGCGTCTCTGGTGGCAAGGTTGCGGCCCTTATATTTGTTTAGGGTTTTGGAGCCATCCCCAGTAAGACGCGGTTTAGGGTTTAGGGTTCAGGGTTTAGGGTTTAGGGTTCAGGGTTTAGGGCTTAGGGTTCAGGGTTTAGGGTTTAGGGTCTGGGGATTCACTATTCCTTCATGATCCCTTGGGCACCAAGGAGGCCCCCTCTTAGACAAACATCCAAATGAGGATGAACTGTAGTTCCCTTAGACTTGTTCATTGTCATTTTGCTTTAAAATACTCCCTAAACCCTAAACCCCAGGAATAAGTACAAGTACGTTTATTCTAGGTCTAGGGGTATTGCAGTGAAGAAGGTGCTCAAGCGTATGAGGTCACGGCCTTCAAAGCCAAACTTGCATTTGGGTTTAGGGTATAGGGTCTAGGATTTAGGGTTCAAGGTATTTGGTTTAGGATTGATGGTTACCAGCTTAGGATTTACGCAGGCTTTAGGCTTTAGGGTTTAGGGTTTGGGCTTTTGAGTATAGGTTAAACTTAGGATTTAGGGTTCAGGATTTAGTGTTTAGGGTTTACGGTATAGGTGTCCAATTTAGGGGGAGTGATGGAGGAAAATAGGTACCACCATCAAGGGTTATATGGAGTTGTTCCTTTTTACTAATATTACCCCCCCTAATTTGAAATACGTCTCCAGTATATTAAGGAAGGCCTCTTGAGGGCAATATTTAGCATGAGCGATTGGGGTGAGCAGTTTTTTGATGAATGGACAGGAGCTTCGCGCAGGAAACATTGCAAACTGGTTGTTCCTTTTTTTGGATTTGATTTCTTTGGCCTGTGTGCGCTGGGCGCAGCTTGTTTCAATTTGTGCTACTGCACGAAAACGAAAACTGAAGTCAACACGATTCTCATGCTGGGAGCTGAACAGGGTTTGTGAAGCTGAGGTGATTTCATCATTTCTTGATCAAGCAGATCACAGAAAAGCAAAGCTTGAACAAAAATGTAAGAATGCGCCAGGGCTAAGGAACCTGCGCGCAGCTGTTCTAGGAAGGAGGGATTACTATAGTATCTCCGAAGCCCTAGGCCTCAACCTCAGACCCTAACCCCTGAGTCCTAAACTCAAACCGTGCTTTCCCAAAAATTGGGGCTCCTTTTTGGGGTCCCCATATTGGAGGTCTATTTTGGAAGCCTGGCACCCTGGCAGTTGTGGGGTTTAGGGTTTAAGGGTTTAGGGTTTAGGGCCCCCAACATGTATGTATTGCAAGCTGAAATTATGTCGTGTGGGTTTTCGGAATCCGAATGGGAAGAGTACTTTTGTTTTTTTGAATGATCCTTTTCCAGAGGGCTTTCTAGGCCAAGCAAGTATGTGATGCTGAAGAGCAGGGTTCCAATAGCCATAGCGGTTGGGTGTTTCTTGGGTTTCCCTGAACACTTTCATGGGGGATACTTTTGAGGGAGAAACGCCGTCCTGGGCAGGTGCCGATGGTGGCGAAGGAGGTGGCAAAGGTAAGGGCGAGGGCCGTGACCTCAGCTGGTTCATGGCAAAGCAGGGTTAAGGGTTTAGGGTTTAGGGTTAAGGGTTTAGGGAAAAGCAGGGTTCTTGTTGTGTACTTCCGAAAAGAGTGCGATCCTTACAGCAGGGGCCGCAACAACAAACAACCAAAAAGGGAGGCCACCTATCCCCCTGAACCAACCCCCCTAATCTGCATACCTTGAACCATGTTCAGGCTCCCTAGTTCCGCCCCGCCCAAAACAATCTGTCTGGTAGCATGTTTGAGAAATCTTGAACTCGGCCATGAACCCTGAACCGTGTGCCTGGAGCACTGCAGAACTCTGAGTTCAACAGATGAAGATGAAAGTTCCTGGTTAAGAATTAAGAAGTATATATATATTTTTTTTTCGATTTCGGGTTTGTGTATGAGGTTGTGGGGCTGAACTTGGCGTGTAAGACTTGCAATATAGAATCTTGACCTTTGTTTCATGTGCTTACAGCCCGGGCGCATCCCAGGCTTAGGGGCCAAGGGTTTAGGGTTGAGGGGTTGAGGGTCTAGGGTTTAGGGTTCAGGGCTTGCCCCTACAGGGCAGGGGACTTAGCACATTATATAAATTTCTTAAATCCAATGTCTATCTCGTCGCGTTCTCATTCCATGTCCCCCGCGCTTGTCTCCCCCTTCCCTGACGAGGCTCTGGACAGTCCCCGTTTCAATTTGCCCCTTGTTGGGAAAGCTCTAGGTTGGCTATTGGCTTGTTGAAATAGCACCTTGTCTTCATAGAATTCATGAGGACCCTAAACCCTAAACCCCTAAACCCCTAAACCCCTAAACCCTAAACCCCTAAACCCCTAAACCCTAAACCCCTAAACCCTAAACCCTATCCTGTTGCAAAGGGCTCTGAAGGCCCAACCAAAGGAAGAGTAACTCAGGCAAACTCCTGTCTGTGGGTCGTAGAGGAGTGCAGGAGCAAGATCAAGTGATCAGGGTTTAGGGTTTCGGGTTTAGGGTCCCTAAACCATAAGCCCCAACCCCCATGATAAGGACTAATGTGCTCATATTCCGGTTTGGGGTTACCAAAATCCTCTTGCCAAAAAAAGGCGAACTGTAAACATCCACAGATCCAAAGGACGCGGTTCAGGGTTGGGGCTTTAGGGCTTAGGGATCAGAACAGGGTTTTGCTCCTTTTTGCCTAGGATGTTTTTGAACTGTTGCTATGGCATTAGCCGAATGACCTATCAAACATACCATTCTTGTTATAGGTCTAGGGGATTACGTTTTGAAGTGGACTCGGATGAGATGCTGGAAGAAATGGAAGCAGAAACAACGCACCACGTAGCCAAGCACTTTTTTCCAGAGTTGCTGTTCAGGAACTCAGCTTGTGTTATTCAATACGAACTTATAATAAAGCACCTCTGCACTCTGCAAGATTTGGCATGCAGGGTAACACCTTCACCACCTCATATTTCAATTTTCGGTTGCGGCACCTAAACTTAAACAACTTCATGGCGTTCGTCTGACAATAACGTGAATCGTAGTTTTATGGTTTTGAGATGTAATGGTTTCTCAAATTGGGGGTGCCCTGGCGGGGAGCGTGCTAGAGGCAGACAGGACGAAACCAAAGTTATAGGTGCCCTTGCTGAAGATTATGTGTGCAAGAAGGCTTCAAAAGGACATTAGTCATTATTTGGTAGTTTCCTTGAAAAGGGGGACCCCAATGTAGACCCCAAAATACTATGGTCCTTATTATGGGAACCCCCCAAAAAGGTACCCTTAATTCTGGGAAACCGCCATTTAGGCTTCTATAGTAACCCTCCACACTTGGCCTCTAGGCCATGTCCATGTGTCCTGTCTTTGCCAAGGTGGAAAGGGAAAGGGCAAAGGCCGGCTACCGAGGGTTTCCCAAATTAGGGGTTCCTTACAGGGGATATATATGAGCTATAGTGTAAATTCCTTAAATGGGGGTTATATAGGGGACTATTAAAGGGTTATTAAGGGGGATACCAGGAGTTTAGATTATAGCTCATATAGGGATAATGGAAAATAAAATGCGAACTACTATTTAGGGCATCCCATTTTGCTGCACCACCATTATTCCAAGGTTCAAAGAGATTGGGTTTCAATACAGGTTCTTTGGAAACCCTGCTTGGGGTCTGTCATGATAGCAGGATGCTTGTGCTAGATTTGGGGTTGCTTTGTAACATGATTTCTCTACAGGACCTCTCTCATCCTCTCATAATCCCTATCCATCTCCAGGGTATTTAGGGCCCCCCTTTTGAATAATTCCCGTCTGAGTCTGACCCCCTGCAGGGGCCCGGGCACGTGCAATTGAACAGCAATGCGAAAGTCCACATTCCGCGCACAACCTTTGCTTAGCTTCTGTAAGTTCTGGTACTTGAAAGGCTATACAAACGGTGGGCACTATCTCTCATTTCTGAAGCTGTATACATCTCAAACCCTAAGCTGTGTCAAACTGTAGGAGCCTAAAGCCAGCCATCATTTTCGTCATTTATCTTTTAGTGTCGGTCTCGGGTACCTCAATGAGGCGTAAATACAAATTTGGTAAACTCTTCGGCAGGGCTTCTACAAGAGTAAACCATTTTCATTGTCGCCATTGCTACAACGAGATTCCATACTTTTGGGGGAGAGCTAAGGAGCTAGGGATAGTCTATGTTCATATAGTAGTTTCCCTAAATAAGGGGACCCCAATATAGACCCCAATATACTATAATCCTTATTATAGGGACCCCCAAAAAGGTATCCCCTAATTTTAGGAAACCCCCATATAGTAAGGGGAGCTAAAGAGCCCAGGAATCTCTGAAACCATAAGGGAGATGAGATCCTTGTCTGAAGCAGGAAAGGGCGGCAAAGACCAGTCCAGCTTTGCCGGCGGCCGCCTGAGCCAGTTTTCTAAGGCTGTTTGAGGCTTGTCGGCTTTAGGGCTCAAGGTTTGGAGTCGAAAGTCAAGTTTAGGGTTCAGGGCTTGCTTACAGTTCTGGGTTTAGGGTTAGGACTTCGAATTTGGGTGTAACGATTAGATGGCCAAAAGGCTGGGTTAACTACCTTAGTCTATGCCGTGATCTAGGGCTTAATATCCGGAAGCCAATGTTTCGTGACTCTTCATGTCATATGTTTCAGCAGTGTTTGGATCCAAACAAGAATGGAAAGTTGTTGCTGGATCTCAAGTAGCTGCTGCAATTTGATTCTTATGTAGCTTTGCTCAAGGAACAAGAGTTTAAGGTGAAAAAGACCACAATGAAGTGCTCAAATTCTTCAAAGTGGAAGCCTTCCTAGAAGAATGCCTGTATGCCTCCGGAATCGGGTCGTCGCATGGACTCGAGGCTTGTAACTTGCAGGGCCCAACGCCAGCAAATCCGTACGGTTCATTCCAAACCAAAAAGCTCGGTGAAGCTAACCAATGCCTTAGGTGGACCCCCCACCCAGTAACAGTGACTATAAGGGATAATAGGGATTATATTAGGGTCCTCTTATATTCGGGTGGGGGGTCCTCCTAAGCAATGCCTTTTGTCAGCCAAAACAAAACGGGCATTTCTCCGAATAAAGGTTCCAATGCAGAAGCCACTCCCCGGCAGAACTTTGAACATCAACACTTTAGAGCCCACTTGTTTGACTTTTGACGTTTATACATACTTGGAGGGGCAACGGGGACAGACAGACAGAGGCAGACAGACAGAGACAGACAGACAGAGACAGACAGACCAGACAGACAGAGACAGACAGAGACAGACAGACAGACAGACAGACAGACATACATGCCCAGTAGCAGCCCGCATAATATTTCCGGTTATTCCCTTTACTAACCTTTTTGCTAGGCCCTGAGAACCTTGCAAGCATTTCCCACTCCTAACTGTCTTGACCCCAAGCCCTATAAACCTAACAAAAAACTAAAGTCCTACACCCAAAAACCCTGAACCCTAGTAACTTACACCGCCAACACTGAGGTGGGATGCACCCAGCCGGGGTCTGAGTAAAGCTAAGCTTGTCCTTGGATGTAGGAGTTTAAAGCCTGGGGTCTAAGGCTTAGGATTTAGGGCTCAGGTGTTTCGGGCTTGGGACGCAGCTTCACAGTCCCACCCCCCACACTACCCCCATGGCTTTCCGTTTGTTAAGTGGCTTCAGGGTACATGAAGGCTAAGTAAGGGGGAACCTTGGAGGGCTTAGTGGTCTAGGAAAGTGGTTGGGAGTGACCAGAATTTACATTTTGCATTTGAGGTGTCGGGCTTCATTTTTAGGTGTGTTTTATGTCAAGGGATCAGGGTCTCTGTTGCAGGTTTACTGGGTTGCTGTTAAGGAACTTAAGTTAAGTTACTATATTGGGGAAACCCTACTATTTACTATATATGCCCATTATGGTAACTTAATTTAAGTTCCTTAACAGCAACCCAGTTTAGGCTTGAGGGTTTGAGGCTTCAGGCTTCAGAGTTGGTGTTAGAGATTTACGTTAGGAGGATCCCCCACCTTGTAATAGTGACTATAGGGGATAATAGGGATTATATTAGGGTCCTCTTATATTCCTATTACACCACTATTACAGGGTGAGGGGTCCTCCTAAGATTTACGGCTCTGTATCTGGAAGTTGGGGGGTCGGGATCCTATCCAAGCCTCAATGTAGGGTTTAGCGTTCAGGGTGTAACTGCAGGGGAAGTGGACCCCTCTTGCATGGTTCTCATGGGGATTATATCCTCCCCAGACTAAGATGGGCCTTAAAGAAGAGACCCGAAAAAGACTGCCGTCCTGATAAAGTGGGGCTACATGGGGTTCCATGTTGATATGGGGGAGGGTATGCAATATGGGCCAGAATCTATGGTTCCTCAAGAGGCTATATAGGGCATCATGTACCGAACTACTATGGGGGTTATTGAGGGGTATACTCGGAGTTTAGACTGTGAGGCTCATATGTTGGGATGCTCGCTATCAAGCCATGGTATGGCTTGGGGTTAGCCGAAAGGAAAGCAAAAGGGCACGACTTGGAAGGTCATGGAGACTTAGTAGGATTACTTACTTGTAACACTGTAACCCCTGTAACCTGCAAAATAACCCCATTTAGTCGCATTGTTAACCCACATACTCAGTCCCCCTGACCCTAAAACCTCAACCCGAAACCCTACCTACTTGCTAAGTTCCTTGACCCTCCAACTAGCGATTAGGCTCAGTTGTTTTGGGTTTCTTTAATTGGGGCAGTAGGTTTTAGGGATTAGCTCTTTTAGCCACAGACAATTTTCCGCTTCCTTGCCGATAACGCAGGGTGACTCGCGGATTGTTTATAGTAATTACATTGCATGGGATGTGTGTAGTTCTGCTAGCAGCACGGTGCCATAGCAGCAGAGTTGGTACGCACCACACCTCATAGATTGCTTCGGATGTAGGCGCCCTGCACAAGTGTACCCAAATGACTGGATGCACGAGGCTTTTTCGTTTTGAGGGGTTCCTGGGTTTAGGGCTTAGAGTTTAGGGGTTCCTGAGTGTAGGGGTTGCTGGGGTTTTCCGAGTTTGGGGGTTCCTGGGTTTACGGTTCCTGAGTGTAGGTGGTTTCTGAGTTTGGGGGTTCCTGAGTTTAGGGGTTTCTGAGTCTAGGGTTTTGCTGAGTTTGGGGGTTCCTGGGTTTAGGGGTTCCTGAGTATGTATAGGGTAACATCCTATGGTCTGCTACAAGGTCTGTTTTACATAACACTAGCCTCTTGTAATATACCTACCTAGTGGGGTTCGGTATCATGCAGCAAGAATAAGTTGGCAGTTAGACCGGGTGTTGGAATGGGGTAGTGTTTAGGGTTTAGGGTTTAGGGCTCGAAACGGGGTGTGCAGAGTATTGGCTTAGTTTGCGGGTCCTGCATACCTAGATTTATACTTCAAGGGTTTGGGGTATTTGAAGTATGCATGCTACCTCCATAGGCTGTATGATCACTTCCCAGTTATCCCCATTCTCATAAGCTACTTACTGAGCCTCCAAAAACCCTCCAAGTAGAGCTTGTAATGCAAAACTCCTACGCACCAAACCCTAAGCCCTGAACCCTAAACCCTAAACCCTAAACCTTACACCGGACCAAGGCAGCCGGAAAGGCGTACGGCGCCTAGATTTGGGAAGTTCTTCACAAACCTGACTTTAGGGCTCAGGGGTTTAGAGATTTGGTGGGTTTAGGGGTTTGGGAGTTTAGGGGTTTAGGGTTTAGGGTTTAGGGGTTTGGGAGTTTAGGGGTTAAGGGGTTAAGGGTCTTAGGTTCATTGAGGAGCCTCCTATCTAATCGACTCATAACTTATGTTCCCTGAAATTACATCCCTTGGGTTCTTGAGACATGAAAAGCCTACAACCTCCCCACACAATCTCTTCACAATACTGATAGCAAAGCCGCCCTCACTCCCGGTCTCAAATGTTTTCACATACCCAACCTGACATGCTGGGGGACATATTTCATATCAGGGTTAGGGTGGGGGGTGACATCCGTATGAAGGGACGTTCGAGAGTTTATCGCATTTTGGGGGCTTGGGATTTATGCACACGCTGTAGGCAATCAGAGGCGCACTCGTCAGCTGAACTTTGGATTTAGGGTTTAGGGTACTGAGTCTGAAGGGCCACTCCTACTTCATAGACATATCCGCCACCACCTTCACTTCCTGCATCTACTATCACCCTAGCGTGATCTTGCGTAAAAGAAGACTCGGGAATGCCAGCGCCCTAATCCAGACTCTACTATAGCCATAGGATCGTGTCTCTGTTGGGGGTTGAGGTTGCCAAAAATCCTCTAAACCCTAAACCCTCAGGCCTAAACATGCCTAAACCATGGTTGGCTTAGGAAGTAGGTTAACAAGGGGGATTGCTGAATTGTTGTATGAATTCTGGGGCTGATAAGTCCTCCGCGTGCTCTCAACCTAGCTCTGCGTCCTGGAATGCAAATGAATACTCACCAAGACAGAAGTTGGCCAATAGATCTTCTCCTAGGATTTAGGGTTTAGGGGTTTTAGGGCTTAGGGGTTTAGTAGTAAAAGCACCACCTCCTAACAATACACATTCTGAGGTACAGTAAACACACATTCCGAGGTGCAGCAGCTATATGAAGCACTGGTCTTATTCGGTGGCTTCCCAGAAACACCCTAAACCCGACGGCCCAAAACTCCCAGACCCTAATCCCTGTTGCAGGGTTTAGGGTTTAGGGTTTAGGCGTACTGCCCCCCCCCTCAGCAACAGTTGGATAATAATTATAGTATGGTTATATATAGCCCTTAGTAGGATCCCTAATATAGACTGTTACTGAGTGGGGGCCAGTACCCAACCTAAACCCTAAGCCCTAAACCCTAAACCCTAAACCCAAAATCTCTTACTGAGTAGGGGCAGTACCCGAGGTTCAGGACTGAACCCACAACCTCCTACTGCTCTGCTTCAGTCCGCCAATGGGTATGGGCTTTCCAGCTGGATTCCCTAAAATGCCGCAGCCTTAGTTTAGGGGTTTAGGGCGCAGAATTAAGGGATTTTGGGTTTAGGGTTTGGGATTAAGGGTTTAGGATTTAGGTTGCAGGGTTCAGGGTTTAGGATTGAGGGTTGGCGGCTCAAGGTTCACGGACGCGGGTTTAGGGTTTAAGGTTATATCAGGGTTTACTGTGCTTGGGCTTGAGGTTTAGGGTTTAGGGTTTTAGGGCTTAGGGCTTGAGGTTTAGGATGTGGGCTTGAGGTTTAGGGTTTATGATTAAGGGATTAGCGTAATCTAGAAGCCTGAATAGTTACCAAGTGGATTTTCAGGTATGGTCGAGGTACCCTATGCCACATGTATACGTACAGCCAATCGAGACGCATTACAATGGAAAATATGCAGGCGTCCAGTTGTAGAAAACTCAGTTTTCGGTCTAGATGTGATCTTCTTGAAGGTTCAGGGTGGTGCTTAGTTGCTGGGATTGGCAGGATGGATTCCAAGGGCCAGTATTGAAGTTCGTCTGAAGTATGAGGGGTAGCGGTGACATATTCAGATCTCCGTGCGGGATGCAAGGGATAGATGTGAGTTTCTCAAAGTAATCTTTGTGTGAGAACCCCTCCAACTTCGCCCGTAATCCCTGCATATCTCTAGGGTTTCCAATGGCCCTCCACTTTGAGGGTCCTATTAATGTTCCATGTATGAGCTTTAGTCTTTTAAGGCCTAGTTTCCCTCTTAGTAAGTCCTAGAACACTCCCCTACATAGTCCCCTAAATAACCCCTTTAAGGAGTTTGGACCCTAAACCCTAGATAATCCCTCTTTAAGGAGTTTAGACTCTAAACCGCCTCTAAACCCAAAACCCTATATAATCCCCTTTAAGGAGTTTAGACCTTAAACCCTAAACCTTATATGATCCTCCATTAAGGACTTTAGACCCAAAATCCTAAACCCTNNCCCAAACCCTTCACCCTAAACCCCCCCTTCTAAGGAGCCAAGACACTGCAGAGAATTCCTATGAGCACCTCGCTGCAAGAGGTACTGGCATTGGTTTTTCAAATGCCGGGATTACAGGCCTTTTACCAGAACGCGTTTAAGATTCAGACGCAAATAGATGGTCAAAGGAAGCTCGAAGACTGTGGTGAGTTTCGCCATGTATGTGATGCTTCGGAATCCGAGAAGCAACACAGCCCTTGAAAGAAGCCGCCTACAAATCGTTGCGCAGATTGGGCTTACGGGGGGGAGGCAGAGAGCTTTGCTCAGGAACCGCAACTTAGGGTTTAGGGTCCAGGGTTNNTTTTGGCTTTAGGGTTTGGTGTTTAGGGTTTAGTCCCCAAAAAATCATTGAAAATTGGAATCCTGAATCTGACCGTAGCATATCCCCAAAATGACCTCAATGACTCCTGGTGAGCCCTTTCCTAGCAACCTGATAATGTCCACAAGGGAGGCTATGCAGAGTCGTTTGAACCCCCAAACAAACCTACACTAGGGTCTCGCGGTTTAGGGTGTAGGGTTTAGGGTGGTACCTGAACCCTTGCTCCTTAATCTCAACTTATGCGTATTCCCTAGCCTTAGTCTTATGCGCATACATGTAAGTATTCATATACCCAAACATACCTCAGGATTTAAGTCGTAGGGGAGGTGCACTGCTCACACAAGAGCTTATCAAAATATTCCTGATGTGATCCTTCAGCGGGATTCCTGCAATTCCCGAACCCTGGAACTGACTAGGGCGTATATGGTACCCGAATACCATAAACCTACATCCCTTACCGCTATTAGCGGCCGGCGTGTTTTGCAAAGCAGGGCCGCATATGTAGCACCGTATGCCCTGTACCTTCAACCTTTCACTGAACCCTAAACACGAAAAGCCCTCAACCCAAAACCCCTGAGCCCCTAACCCTACACTGCAAACCCTAAACCCTAAACCCTTAGACACCCCAAAATCCCAGGCCGCCCATGCATCCGGGATATATATATATATACATGTATATAGTTCTACCAGGATAACGCAAAAGAAAAGCAAACTCCCAGGCCCCCCATGTATCCCTAAACCCCTCATCCTTAAAGGCCCTTCACCTTAAACCTCAAGCCGCTAAGATTCCAGGCCCCCCATGTATCCGGGCATATAGGGAATTAGGTAATAGAAAAAATATGTGTATATATATATATAACCTTAGAACTCAAATAGTAGTTTCCATTTTTTTCACAATCCCAATATAACCCAAATTAACCCCAAAGATTCCAGGCCCCCCATGTATCCCTAAACCCCTAACCCTAAACCCTAAACCCCAAACCCTAATTCCAGGCCGTCCATGTACCCTAAACCTCGAACCCAAAACCCGTAAACCCCTAAGATCCCAGGCCCCCCATGCATCCTAAACCCTAGACCCTAATTCCAGGCCCCCATGTATCCTAAACCCTAAACCCCTAAGGTTCCAGGCCCCCCACCCCTAAGATCCCAGGCCCCCCATGTATCCGGGCATATAGGGAATTTAGTAATAGAATATATATATATAATTATACAAGGATAAGGCAAAAGAAAGCAAACTCCCAGGCCTCCCATGTATCCCTAAACCCTAAACCCTAAACTCCCAGGCCCCCCATGTATCCGGGCATGGGCTTCATGCCTCCCCGGCCTGGACCTGGCGGTCTGCCGGGGCTGCCGGCGGGCTTCCCGGGGTGCCGAGACCAAGTCAAGGGTTGAGGTATTTTGGTGGATTTTGGCGGGTTTTGGTGGGTTTTGAAGGGTTTTGGAGGGTTTTGGGGGGTTTAGGTAGGATTTAGGGTTAAGGGTGTTCAGGTTGAGGGTTTAGGTTTTAGGTTGTAGGGTTTCGGGTTTAAGGTTAGGGTTAAGGGGGTGGAAGGGGGGGTTAGGGATTCTGTAAGGGTTAGGGTCGCTCCCTTTGGAGTGTTGTAGGCATTCTATAGTAGTGTATAGGGACTTGGGCGTGTAGGATTTGGGGTTTAGGGTTTGGGGTTTAGGGAGTGTAAGGTTAGGGGGTTAAGGGGTTTAGTAGGGTGTGAGAGTTACAGGTTAGGGGTTAGCCAAGCAGGTTAAAAATGGAGGAATGGAAGACATGTGAGTCAAAACCCTAAAATCTAAACCTTAAACCCTGAACTTCAAACCCCAAACCCTAAATCCCAAACCCTATCCCCTAGGTTTTAAGGGCCTGCCTTAGACACAGCAGACCTGAAGTTATAGGACCCTGTAGTAACTGTACCTAACTGCAGTATAAATCCTCATAGGGAATCCTAGAGCTCAAGTTTTTTTTGGACTTGAAGCAGGGGATCAGGGGTTTACTGGGTTGCTGGTAAGGAACTTAAATGAAGTCACTATAATAAGGAATCTCGTTAGCTAGGGTTAAATCAAGTTACTCACATGGGCACATGGTGATTAATTATGGTGATTCCATTTCAGTTCTTGAACAGCAACCCAGTTGGTGTTTACAGTTTTCGCACGACGGGGGTGAGGGTTCGCGGATTGTTGTGGGTTAGGGTGCGTCAATTAAGTCGCCTGTGAGCGTTCAACGCGGTCTAAGCTGTAGGGTTTAGGTTTAGGGTTCAGTCGCAAGTCTTTTTCATGGAATTACGATTTCTTGGCTCTCTATTCATGCTTTTATCAGCCCAGCAGGATATGTTTCTGGAGACCTTGCATACTTGCTGTAGGAGTTGGGCGCACAAAGTTTGGCTGGTCATGAGGGGTGCTGAATGGACCATGCACGCCTCCAGTTGCAGTCATGTATAATGGAGAATTCCAACCCTTGAGCCTACACCCTACCTAAACCTTAAACAGAGCATCTGATGCTACGAAGCTTCCAAGAGTAGGAGACGGCTGGTTGTGTTTCCACTTTCAAGGCACTAGCTGCCTACAAACCAAAACTTATTACGCCTCATGACAATGTGAATTCATGGAAAGAGTTCAAGAGTCCTTCTGGAGAGACAAAGCTCCGGCAAAATCAAGTTGATTGCTTCCCGTGACATGCCTGATCACCTGATCCCTTCCCCGCCGAGTCGTATCTCGCATGTGTGCGAACTGCTCACTGGCCACAGGCGGGAAGCTTTGACACTGATGTCATAAAGACGTTCGTTCTCTTGCGGCGGCTGATCCAAATCGATCGAGCCACGAATCGCATGCCAGATGTCGCAACGCTGTTACGGAGGCACGAATTGGCAAGAAACGGTTTTGCTACAGAATCAGCGGACACCGCTGCGGAGAAACTTATTATATACCCTAAGCAAGAAAAGGTGTCTTTTCCAAACATGGGGTGTTTCACCCGTACGGATGCTACTGCTACGGATGCTTTCACACCCTCAAACCCTACACACCAAACTAACACGGAAGCTCAACAGGATCCCTACGAAGACCAGTGTTTTTGTCAAGCTGGATCCACATGGGCATGTTAGTTTGGCGGAGGGCAGAACCCTGGATCTGAAAGCGGCGATCAAAAATCTTTGACTGAAAGCCTCCATTCTTGGATCCTCAAACTGAAAAAACCCCATCCCCATTTCTTAAGCTCTACCGTAAACCCTAAAGCCGAAAGCCGGAACCCTACAACCGTACACTCTAGCCCCTAAATCCGAATCCCTAAACCCTAGACCCCTTAACCCTAAACTTTAGACCCCTAGACCCTAAACCCCAAACCCCAAACCAAAAACCCTCCACCCTAAACCCTACACCCTAAACCCTAAATCCCCTTAGCCCTTACACACATCGGCAGGTACGTAGCTCCCGGCCCCGGTCGTCCGCAGGTCTGGATTTGGGACTTAGGGTTTAGGGTGTACCCAAGGGCTCCAATGTAGTTCCTTTTTGGGTGTGTTATGGTTTTTGCGTAAGGAAGTATAATATACTACCCAAAAAGGAACTGCATAGGAGGGTCCGGGTAGCAGGTTTAGGGGGGTTTAGGATTTAGAGCTTGGGGTTTGCTGTGTCGAGGGTTTTCGGGTCTAGGGTTTTAGGGTGCAGGATTGAGGGTTTAGGGTTTAGGGCTCAGGGTTTGGGTTTAGGGTTTAGGGTTTTGGGTTTAGGGTTTAGGTTGTAGGGTGGTAGGGTTCAGGGTCTAGTGTCCGGTTTAGGTTGGGTGTCACAGTTTGGGCTTGGGACTTGCAGTTCAGGGCTTAGGGTTTAAGGTTTAGGGTTTAGGGTTTAGGGTTTAGGGCTTAGGATCCAGGATTTAGAGTGGGGGGGTCAGGTTTCCGAAGCCCAAAACCCTTTGCCCCTAGGCCTTTTATAAGCCTTAAGCCCTTGAAATCCAAGCCTTAGACACACAACCTAGGCCCTAAGCTCTAAACCTTCTATCCTGCCACCTCAAGTGAGATTTGACATACTCTGGGGTTCTCGGCTTCTAAAGCACTGGGCCTACTTATGAGGTTACGAAGGAAGATGTAGGGTTTTGTCTCGGGGTTTCGGGTTTTAGGGTTTCAGGGTTTTGGGTTTTGGGTTTAGGGTCTAGGGTCTAGGGTTGAGGGCTAGGATTTAGGGTTTTAGGGTTCTAGGGTTTCAAGGTTTATAATACAGCGTCTAGGGTTGTAGGTTTTTGACTATTCCAGGCTTTTAGAGTTCAGGGTTTAGGGTTGCTCGTGTTTCCGGGTAGGATATTTAGGATTTTTCAGGTTCTGGGGTTCGGACTTTTGGGCTTGCCATTCATGGTACGGTGCTTTCTCGAGAGCATTGTTGCCTTTCGTGCACATCGTTCGGGTGGAGAAATGCCAAAAACTTGTCCATGATCAAGGTTAATTTTGAAGGTTTGGGGCTGTGAGGTGTCATTTCTGCAGCTTTGAGCCCGCCATTGCGGGAGCCAGTGGAAGACCATGTTCGAATCATTGGAACAGCCTTATGAAGCTCTGAAATGTCACCTCTGCCTGGAACCTGGTACTGCCCTAAACCCTAAACCGTGCGCTGTAGAAGAAGGAACCCCAGGGAACCTCCCGCTTGACTATGCAAGCCTAGAGAGTAACAAAGGTTTTCCTGTGTCTGATGGGATCAATTGTTAGACGCTGCAGGCAAGAAGCAAAGAACAGCAGAGTTCCAGATCAACGTTTCGTCTTCCGGGTACCGGATCATAGAAACTCCCTGTGGCTGGTTCCATCCACAGGCACAGCATGTGAAGGAATCCGTCACATGTTTTGGCCATCCCCTCCCCCAAATAATACCCGCCCACCGGCACAGCACACAGTAAGAAATACTCCCAGTATAGTGCCATGATGTCTAAGTGGGACCATGGTAGTTTCAATAAATAGGAGGACCCCAACATAACACCCCAAACGCGAAAATCCTTCTTATAGGGACCCAAATTGAAACCCCCAAATGGGGACAGCTCACATTTCGAAATCCATCATATGTCTTACACCCTAACCCCTAAACCCGGGGTGCGGGCGGGTGAGTATGAGGGGAATGAGATTAGCACAGCTAACTTTGACACGCGAGGCACACTCCACAGTAGAAATCCTGCCTAGTCAGACTGTACTAGGGTTTAGGGTTAGGAATTTAGGGTAATCCCCTCCCCTTGATAAGAAACCCCCACTCCCCCTAACATTAAATACTCCCAGATATGATAACATACCACATAATGGGAGCGTTTAATATTAGGGGGATAGGAGGTTTGAATATTAGGGGGAGGGGAATACCATGGTTCAGTGATTGAGGGTTTCGGGAACTATTCAACCTGCGATCGAATAAGATCAACGCCCTCAGGAAGATTCAGGGCTTCGTGAGCTGCAAACCATTCAGAGCATCCAAACCATCATCCCTGCACCATCGGCGGAGACGGCTGCCGAGTTTCTCAAACTCCCCTAATAGCCCCTAAGCCTCAGACCCTCAGCCCTAAGCCATTATCTTAATTCAACCCTAAACCCTAAGCCCTAAACCATAACCCTAAGCCCTAAACCACATCCGCTAGGCGCACCTCGCGGCTGGAATGCGACCGCCGGTGCCTTTCCCACAGCAGGTGCCGCACATGTTCTACCCTCCCCCAGTCAATAACCAGGGTCTAGAGTCTAGGGTTTAGGGTTTGGAGGGTTTAGGGTTTAGGGTACCTTCTCCCAGTCAGCAACAAGAGGATTCTGCTAAAATCCAGCTCGAAATTGGGCTCTCGAAATTGGGACCTACTATAGTCATGATAATTCTAGGGTCGAATTCTTCGGGGTTGGGATGACCGACACACTCTAAAACCCTAAAACCTTCAAAGCCCTGAAAACCCTAAAACCCTGAAAACCCTAAACCCTAAACCTCCAAACCCTAAAGCCTTCAAAGCCCGAAACCGGGCATGACCCCATGAAACCCACATATAAGCCATAGTCTAAACTCCTTAAAGGGGGTTATATAGGGGATTATATAGGGGTTCTACTGTAGGGGTATATTAAGGGGCATATTAGGTAAACTCCTAGTATACCCCTTAATAGCCCCTATAGATATCCTGCTATAGAATCGCCTATATAACCCCCTTTAAGGAGTTTAGACCCTAAACCCTAAACCCTAAACCCTATATAACTCCTTGAGGTAGTTTAAATTATGGCTCATATGAACTGTAGTGACAGATCTCCTGACAGACTCCTTATATAGGGGATTCTATAGGGACCATTATAGGGGGGTTATAGGAGACTACTATAGGGTTTAGGGTTTAGGGTTTAGGGTGTAGGGTCTGAACTCCTTAAAGGGATTCTATAGGGCATTATATAGGGGACCACTATAGGGCTTATTAAGGGGGATACTAGGAGTTTAGACTATAGCTCATATAACTGCATGACACCCGAAAGCACTGAATTTTCTCATTTTTGAGATTACCACGGAAGCCCAAACGGGGCCTGAGTGAGTAGGGTTTAGGGGTGTAGGACTAAGGGATTTAGAGTGATGTTCGGCTAGGTAGCAACAAGCGACTTATAACCATGTGATATCCTATAATTAGTCCAGTCATAGAGAACAGTAGTTCTTCGGAATTGACTTACCTGAATATTCGTTTTCCATATTTGTTTTCAAGGGCCTTATTAAACCCAATGGTTCTAACTGTCGAATGAGTCGCGAATTCTTTCGGCTGTGTCCCAAGGACACTCATGAGCATGATGGGCCGTTGAAAAACACATATTGTGTGATTGGGTAACCCTAAACCCTAAACCCCATTAGGGGGGCCATAGGTTTTAAACTGTAGGATGAATGTGGCCGGGCATCCCCAAGCTTGCATTTAGGTTGGGTACCTCCCCCCCCTCAGTAGCAGTTGGATAACAATTAAATACGGTTATATATAGCCCTTACTAGGGACCCCTAATATAAACTGTTACTGGGTGGGGGCAGTACCCAAGGTCTAGAGTTTATGGTGCAAGGTTTAGGGTGCACAGTGTAGGGCCTTTTAGCGTTTAGGGCTTAGGGTTTACGATTTACGGTCTAGAGGAACTTTGAAAGCTCCAGCCTTCGGCCGTCAGATGCAATCGAAAGGCAAGAATTCAGACTGCAGCGGCTTCGGCTATCTGGTAGTAACACCATGTCAGTGGCCTTGCACTTGCACACGGTAAACCCAATATTGGAGTACTACACTTTAATACTTTGTTGGTTCCTTGGCTCTTAGTATAACACCTTGTACCTAAAAAGTCTATACTTTTTTGGGGTGTGTACTCCAAACTAGGGTAAAAGCCGCTTCTGGGGCCACAGGATACATTGTCTGTGCCCCGACTCGTTACCGACATAATTTCACGGTCATTGAAGCCTGCGCGCATATTTGCATCGTCTCGCGGCGCTATTGGCAGGAACGTTCATCATCAGAACTATGGCGTATAACCGGAGCGGGTTTGGCATCTTCTTAGCACTGTACCACTAAATGTGCCATGCTGTTGCGTAGCTGTCAAACTATGGTAGCTGCAGCAGATTGAGCATTTTCGTCTACGTGCTTGTGCATAAGGCACGTCAACGTCAGTACTTGGCTTGATTCCTTGTAGCGACAGCAGATTGTGCATTTTGGCCAACCTATTGCGTGCATCATACATGCAGTTTCATCGAATCTAAAGGCGTCCTCTCATCATCTTCTCCGACATGCGGCATTTCACGTCTCGTGTTGCGAGCAAAACTGGGCGATTGCTCGGCCCATGTGTATCGTTGTTTGAGGGCCGTACACGTTGGAGCGTGTCATGTCTTTAACACCTTCTATACCAAGAAATCGGGGCATTGCCCAGACTTCAAAAAACGGACAATGCAATGGTCATTCTCGTGGACCCTGTGCATACCTGGCCAGCAAGGCTAACTCGTGTTGCGCCTGACCAGTCAGAGTTTTTCCATGAAAGTTTAACACATGAACCTCGGGTCTCTGGAACGTCATTGCGTTGTTCAGTGTGTATCTGCGTCCACGAGCAACCTTCAAAGTTCCAGGTGGCTTGCCTAGCGTGGTGGCGCATGGCAGTCCTAACGCAGCCTCTGCAGTTTTTTACACTTGTTTTGGAGCAATTACTGCTCAAACTCCTGCGCAGGCCACAACAAACAGGCGTCAACCTGTGGATTTGTCAACGTGGTTAAGCTTTTTGTCGGAAAACGTGGCCTGGGACGGAAGCAGCCGCTTTGCAAAAGCCTGCTTTTAAGTGCCTTTCTGTGGCACCTGTTTGGCCTTCAAAAAACCACTGAAAGCCGGTCTAGTGCAGTATCGCGTGCGTCTGCGACAATACAGCAATACAGCAGGAGCTATGTGGAGGACAGTGAATGGCGCGTTGGATACCGTCCCTGAACCGCCCAAAAAGTTGCCCCCAGACGGCCCAACACCCTTTCATTCAGGAATGTACCCTAGATGATATTAAGATCTCTGACCTGATCTAAGGTGTATTTCCTACTTGAAGGGCATTGGGCTCCCAGAGGCGTCTAGAATCCCTTAATAGCTGAACTCTAGACCATATGACAACCCTAAACCCGAAAACCTTAACCCATGGAGCCCTTGTCAGGGCATGCCGGGGATGTTGCCGGGCATGCCGCCAATGCCATGGGCCCAGGGTTCCGTAAGTCAGGGATACCTTTCAAGGGCTTTTAGAGCGGTTATATTAGGGATTAGGGTTTAGGGTTTAGGGTTAGGGAGTTCTGTATAATTGAGGACTGGGACTCCTTAAGGTTACATATATCGTCTTCCATAAAAGGACCCCACCCATATATGAGCTGTAGTCTAAACTCCTTAAAGGGGGTTATATAGGGGATTATATAGGGGACTCCTATAGGGGCTATTAAGGGGGATACTAGGAGTTTAGACTATGGCTCATATGGGATCCCATAAGGCCTTCCTTAAGCCTGCCGGCGAATACAAGCCGGACTGTAACTGTTGGAGTTGATCAAGAGCAGCTTTGGCAAGCAATCAAACCACGCGGTTTAGGGTTTAGGGTTTAGGATCTCTAGACCCTAAACCCTGCTTGCTTCGTAGGAGGAAGGTTTAGGTTTCAGTTCGAAGGCGGTTTCCATGCATACCGGCTCCAAGATACACTGCCAAGTATGATAGGTTTTTTCTGTGCCGCCAACTTGGGACCCCCTATTTTTTTTAAAAAAAAATCATATACCCGTACTTAAAATAATCAGAAGTCGGGCTTCGGGGCATACCAGACTTCAGCTATACAACTATTAGAACGGATAGTATCTCGATGAAAGGAAAATGGAGGGTGGTGACTCAGCCATAGCCGAATCGTGGGTGTTCGGGGTTTGAGGTTTTCCGTTACTTTCCAGCAGGTGCTGGACCCTAGCGGACAGTATGGAAGCCCCAAGAAGACCATATGAGTAGTATTTTATTTGAGCATACTATGGTACCCAATATAGAGTAAGATTCTATCCTCCTCTTGGGGTATAGTATTTTTATATAAGCAATAGAATCTTACTAGGTTCAACCACCAAAAAACTGCTACTCATATCAAAGCTGAACAAGCTGTGCAGAGGCCTTCAGAAGCTTTTAGGGGCTCCCTAGTTAAATACGTGCAAACGCATGCATGGGGCCCCCTTCAGGGTTCTGCAAGGACGCTATCCATTTGAAATCTGCGTTTTAGGCTTTAGGGTTTGGGGTTTCGGGGGTTAGGGTTGAGGGTGAATTTTGCGTAGGCTTAATGGTCCATATAAACATTCCACACCCCACCCCACCCCACCCCGGATATTAGTTCTTCTGCCGGGGGAGCCCGTATGTTGGGAACATATTTAATATCACGGGTAGGGGTGTGTAATATTAGTAAGGACAATGAGCTGCAATCGGAAGTACTGTGTGACTCGAACTGGCTCACAAAGACATATGGCCATAGTATAGGCGTATTGTTTACTGCAAAGCGCTCCACGTTTGTCCAGCATGCCTTTGCACGGCCAAATGCTGGCTAAATCCTTGTCCCCAACCTAAAATGATGTTCACCGGACATTAAGGCAAACACTAATCCCTTTAAAGGCGACCCGCTTTACCTCCTTCTAACCCAAAACCCTTAACCCTATATATATATATATATGTCCCTATATAACCTCATATAACCCCAACATAGCTAAACCCTAAACCCTCGAAGCCCTGAAAGCCAAGGTTTGGTGGGTTGGCGAGACCACCTTTCCCAGGAGTCCCCTTTGGAGCCCCCTGACTTTCGGGTTTAGGGTTTAGGGTTTAGGGTTGATGGGGTCCTAAAGGGGTTCCCTAACCCTAAACCCTAAAGAACGAAGCGCTGTTTAGGGTTTAGGGTTCTTTTTGGGAGACGGGTAATACGGTGTGATAGAGGGCGTGTTTTATAAGTGGTTCTGAATAACATGGCTTGGCAGGCCAAGAGCATCTTGATCCCATATTTGGAGCGACGGCCCACTTATGCTTGAACCTTAAACCCCAAGCCATAAACCCGAAGCGCAATTAAGAGCCGCTAGGTTCCCTGGTATTGGGCTATAGTTACAGTCATAAAAGTAGGCTATAGTTGAGTCGAACCTACACGTATGGTTCGGGGACCTTCAACCCAACAATTAAGACCTTATGGCCATCATACACATACACTTCTAGCAGTGTCCTGTTTCGAGTTAAGGGTTTAGGGTGTAACGGCTAAATCCTAAAAATGGACCTCACATGATGCCAGCTCCCTTGGGAGCATTGTATGGGCTGCACGGGGTTTGCATCCCAGTTTTGTGCCCTCAAATACAGGGTTCTGTACTAGACTCCGTACCTCAACTAGACACAGTACTTCCAAAGCGCCAGTTTTTGTAGGACAGCTTAATGTAAAAAGTTTGAAGAACGGCCAACTTGTTCGAAACTACCGTACCGCAAAGCCCAATTCTAGTCATGTAGGCCCGTACATGGTGCATAGGGCTTGTTCACGGAGACCATCAGTCCTCTAGCTGCGGCACCGCCGTTGTTTGCTTATGGGCATTTCCTTAACTTCGTTGTAATACTGGTCCCTATAGCGGGGTTCCTCTTCTGATACGGGTACTTACATAAACATTCCCTATTTTGGGAAGACTATTTTGGGCCAAGTCCCATTTTCTGTTTTGCTCCTACATCTTCATGCAGTGCGAAAGTGGAAAGCTTCCTCGCAGCTCCCTGGCCCGTTGCCCAAATACCTGCGGTCTCAAGTAGGAACCTCAGACCCTACAGCGTCAACATCAGAGGTTGTTTTTTGAATATTTCAGGTGCCACTTGCCTCTTCCTACCGGTTCAGGGTCACGGATGTAGAGTGTCTCGGGTGTCTTTTCCTGGGCTCAGGGTTTTGAACGGAGGACATGATTCTTGGGGTTTCGCGTGTCCCAGTCTAGCACTATCAGACAGGATGGGCTTCAGCGTTCAGAGAGTCGAACTCCAAGGGCTGACATGATAGGTCAATGCGATGTAAACACTCTGAACCACAAGGGTTGAATGAAGTGTGTTGGGCTTGGGATAGGGCATCTGGCACCTGAGGGTCTCATCTAGGTTTCAAGTTTCAAGGTCCAAGCCGTAAACCCCAAAACCTGAAGCCTGAACCCTTCCCTGGCCCCAAACCCTTCTCCCTGCAACCCTCGACTATAGAAGCATCAACCATCAACCTTCATTTGAGTGGTATTTAATTTGGGGATACTATGGTACCCATTATAGAGTAAGATTATAGTCTCCTTTTAAGTATAGTATTTTATATAAGGAATATAATCTTACTGGGTTCAACCACCAAAAAAAAACGTTACTCATTTAATTTGAGGGCTCGCCTACATCTTCTCCTAAACCCTAAAAACCCTAAGCTCTAAAAAAAGGCTCCTGCACCCGCCGCCCCTCCTGCCGCTTTGAACAAGGAGGCTGGCTTTTATCCAGGGAGGGTGTAGGAGGTGAGTAGGGCTACGCTTAGGGTTTAGGATTTCGGGTTTAGGGTTTGTAGAGAGTACCCAAGAAATGGAGAGTCAGATGGAAAAGAAAATGGGCAACCAAATTTGAACTGGGATTATGTAAGGCATTTATAGGGGTAATGTGAGCTACTGTCAATATTAGTGGTAATGTGAGCTACTGTCAATGTTAGGCTTGCGGTTTAAGATCTGGGGTTTTGGGTTCACGGTTGAGTGTCCTGAACCCTAAACCCTAAAGCCAAACCCTGAAATTAGGGCTTATGGTTCGCGGTTTAGGATCCCAACTCAAGATTGCATGGAAGCAAGACCCGTTAAAAGCAGCTGAGGTTTAGGGTTTAGCGGTTTAGGGTCTAGGGTTTGATCACTGCTGACAACTGCCCCGTGCAGAGCGACATGTTGGTAAATGGCGACAGGACTGGAGAGGTGCCATTGCCATCTTTCGTGGACAGAAACCTGACGTCTTGTGCGCAGATTTTCTTCCTCGCTTGACAGAAGAAGAAATACGCGTTGCGAAGAAAGACGCCAGGAAGGTCCGGGAAAGACGTGCCATCTGGCGAGCGTGCGGAGGCCAGGTTCTGCTAGGCGTACGTGATGCGCTAGCACAGGGTTCTTCATCCTGCTGCAGCAGACACCCACCTGAAAATCGGATCGGCTGCGCGCCCACACTTACAGGGTGCACTATCCCACCCAGCCACGCCCGTGAAGGCGATGCTCGCAGCTTGAGGCCTCTCTCGAGGCTTGAGGGACATCCTGCGTCGCCGACTTTGTGTGACGTAGGCGCAGGAGTTGCTGCAGGGTTTGGAGGTTTAGGTTTGGGGGTTTAGGGGTTTGGAGGTTTNNGGGGTTTAGGCGTTTCGGGGTTTACTGGAGCCTTTTGACGTTGGTTTGCACTCGCGCAGAGCATCACCATGACAGACCTGGGCCTTGATCGCGGCCATTGCCAGGTCTTTGCGGCAACTGTGGCCTCCTCAGCGCTTTCTTTCTTTAAATCCTCCCACCCCCTAAGAAAGAAATGTCGCCATTGTGGTGTTATAACATGTTGGGAACCACCCCCCCGTATTAGATATTCCCAACATATTTGTCATACCTCAACGGGTGTATTTAGTATTGGGGGGGAGAG
>CAJNIZ010030935.1:62581-73529 GCA_905231905.1 Symbiodinium pilosum
CTATAGTCTAAACTCTCAAAGGGGGCTAAGTAGGAGATTATTTAGGAGAGTAGTATAGAGGTTATCATACTGTAGTTCAGGGGGAGAAGTATAGGGGTTATTACAGGGAGTTTAGGTTGTAGTTCATGTTTTTATCCCAGCCTTCATGGAATGCAGAGAGAGGGTTGTTGCCTGCATAAGTGCAGGCTAGAAAGAAACACAAGGATGATGAAACAAGCGCATTAGACATGTTCTACTTGTAGGAGCTTAAAGCTCAACCGCCGACGAACACACAAGCAAAGTCTACCAGTCATCAGGGTGGGTGTATGTGGCACCTCCGTCTTAAATGGCGACCCGTGCTTCTGACCCTAAGCACAAATCCTTAGTCCATAAAAGAGCCCTACAAAATCCATTTAGGGTTTGGGTTTAGGGTTTAGGGTTCCTAAGAACAAATCCTTAGAAATCCTTAGTCCATAAAAGAGCCCTACAAAATCCATTTAGGGTTTGGGTTTAGGGTTTAGGGTTCCTAAGAACCAATCCTTAGTCCATAAAAGAGCCGTACAAAATCCATGCAGGCGGCACTGTGGTCCGTACATCCCCAGATATCCTTGGGGTTTTCTTGGGTATACACCCTGTCTTGAAAAGTTCAAAACCCCAAATCCTACACATATATATATATATATGATATATATATATGATATATATATATAGAGATATAGATAGGTATGTGTATGTGTATCCCCGCGCCCCCTTTAAGCTCCCCATCGACCTACTCTGCAATACAACCTTGAACACGACCTTGCACATTCGTCTAACCACCCCTTGAACCAACAACGGCCCAAATTCAGAGTGAGGATTTGGGGATAGCCCTCATATAACCTAAACCCTAAACCCTAAACCCTAACCCTAATACAATCCAATATAACCCTAATATAACCCCAATATAACCCTAATAGAACCCAAATATCAGAGGCGCTGCAGAAGCTGCCTGCACAGCAGCAGAAGCAACAGCTCCCCACTCAGCAAGAATAGGGTTTAGGGTCTAGGGTTTAGGTTGGGTACTGCCCCCCCCCCTTCAGTATCAGTTGGATAATAATTATAGTATGGTTATGGTTATATATAGCCCTTATATGGTAGGACCCCTAATATAGACTGTTTCTGGGGGAGCGGGCAGTACCCAAGGTTTAGGGTTTCAAGAAGCTATCTGGGTAGGCCTTTGGGTTCCTTAGCTATTTTCCCTTCTTGGTCTTATAGGGACCCATCTATACTAATTTTTTCAAGCGTCTCTAAAGGCCAACCAAGCAATGCTCATGCGTTCGGGATTGAGGTTGCTGACTGCTTAAGTATCTAGGGTTTAAGGGGTTTAGGTTGGGTACTGCCCCCCCCCCCTCAGTATCAGTTGGATAATAATTATAGTATGGTTATGGTTATATATAGCCCTTATATGGTAGGACCCCTAATATAGACTGTTTCTGGGGGAGGGGGCAGTACCCAAGGTTTAGGTTAGGGTTTACGGCTTACAGCGGCTTATTCATCTTGGGTTGAGGATGCCGACTAGGAGATGATCCTAAGGGGCCAAGTGCCCAAGAATTAAGTGGGGTTTTAGGGTTTAGGGTCTAGGGTTGGGTTTGGGTTTGGGTGGTGGCAATTGTCGTGCAGGTTTTCGGTCGTGAGCGTTGATGGTTGAAGTTCAGGATTGCGCGTCTGGAACTTGCTGTTCAGAAGGAATGGGTTCCCCCTGTAGCTAAGCGTGAGAAGTCGAGGTCTTCTGGTTTTGGGTGGAAACGGAATTCAAGGATTGGAGCTCATTTCAGGAAATGTGCTTTCAAGAGTCCACGGAGGACTTGGGCAAGGATGACAGACTTCTCGCACAAGGATTAAACAACAGCAAATGAGCTGTAGTCTCAACTCCTAGCATCCCCCTTGATAAGCCATAGTATAAGGTTTAGGGTTTGGGCTTTAGGGTCTGAACTCCAAGTATGCCCCTTGATAAGCCCTAGAATAGTCCCCCAAGTAACCTGTTTTTAGGAGTTTAGACCCTAAACCTTATATAATTCCCCTTCAAGGCACTGTGCAGACTGGCATGCAAATCCTGAAGCTCCAAACCCTGCACCCTACATCCTGAACCGCCAAACCTTACACCCTTTATCCCCAAGCGATTTAGGGTTTGCAGTTGTAGGGTTTGACCCCTGAAATTGGGAACTTAGAGCGATCATTTGATTTCAATCAACATCAATAGAGGCCTAATCTCAGGGGCTGGGATTACCAAAATCCCTGTATTAATCCTTACATACGACTGTGAAGTACCGCCAGCCCCTTTGTACTAGATATTCCCTAAATAGGATCTTGTAGATTGTTTGGTCTATTTAATGTCAGGGGTGTGGGGGTGTTTCATTTTAGCATGAAGCCGTAAACCCTAAATCCAAAACCGTAAATCCCAAGCCCTAAATCCAAAATCGTAATCCTAGGCCCTAAGAGCCCTAAACCCTAAAACCCTAAACCTTAAACCCTAAAACCCTAAACCCTGAACCCTAAAACCCTAAACCGCTAAAACCCTAAAACCTTAAGCAATAAAACCCTGAAACCCTAAACGCAAGGCTCGGAGAGAGACTCTACGCGCAGAACTACAGGTCAGGGCTCCTGATTTGCAGCATTTCTTGCCGGGGGAGAAAGCCACCGGGCTCAAGTAGCCCATTATAGGGTTCTTAAGGTTTAGGGTCTTAGTGTTTTAGTGTTTTAGGGTTTTAGGGTTTTAGGGTTTAGGGTTGTTAGGGTTTGGGGTTTAGGGCTTAGGGTTTAGGGTTCAGGTTGTTGGCTTTCGGGTTTCCTACTGTATTAGTATTACCTACCCCCTGACCCGCTAATATCAACTATTCCCCCATCGAAAATTCGGGTCGGGAGGGTTTAGGGCTTTGGGTTAAAAGTAACCCAAGGGCTCCAATGTAGTTCCTTTTTGGGTTTGTTATGGTTTTTGCGTAAGGAATTATAATATACTACCCAAAAAAGAACTACATAGGAGGGTCTGGGTAGGTTTTTGCACAAGGTATGACCTCCGCGACGCTAATCAATGTGTTGACGTGCGGGTGTAGGGGCTCCAAGGGTCTAGGGATTTGGTTGTAGGGTTTAGGTTCTAGGGTTTAGGGCATCATGGACAACAGTTTCCCTACATTTTCCTTATACCCTAAGCCCTAAACCCTAAACCCAAGACCTAAACGATTCCTGAATGATTTCCACAAAGGATGTTTAGAGCACCACCCATTTGGGACAGGCTTTGCTGGGACAGCCCATAGTACGCAAGATTGTGCATTCCTTTTTGGGTTTCGGGTTCCCTATACGCTAAGGCGTAGGCAATTCTAGGGCTTTCTCAAAGTAGGGGAATACTCTAGGGACCCTGGAGATATATAAGGGCTAAAACGAGGACTATGGTAGACTTTCTGGGTGGCTTTATAGAGGTCATTTAGGGAAGCTCCCATTTTCAGGCAAGCTGTAAAAAGCAAGGGTGGAAATAGGTGGGCCTGTGACACTGTTGATGTTGAAACTTTTGCGTGGCAGGAGTAAACCGCGACACCATAATTTCCAGGGTATAAGATACCAGGATGTTCAGAATTTAGAAAAGAAGCTATATTCAGAAAAAGGACCTTTTTAGTCCTAGGTTGCTGAGGGTGCGAGTCTCTTCTTCAAGTTGCAGTATTCAAAGACTGCAGTTGGTCAAGGGGACCGAACTCTCAAGAAAGACCTCCCCTGGTTAAGGGTGTAAGTTTTGAGGTTTAGGCAAATCTCCATAGACGCTACACAGAGGCTCTACCTGCAAGTTTGTGCGGTCGAGGGCGATTTTCACACTAAGTGCTCCAGAAAGCATGCGATACTGAGCTCACCTATCTCTGCATGCCTGCATCTGCGCATCATTCCCTGAGCGCTAAGACCCTATATACTGCCTGTACCCTAAACCCAACTGTTTCCCCGCCTTTGCTGGTGCCATCTCAAAGAACATTGCATGAGCTTTAGAGGACCTCTGGTTGCTAAGCGTCACACAGTCGTGTCACATCCAATCCGCAATGCCTGGGACCGTCCAATACTGCGAAGCAACTGAACTCAACATGTGGGTTGTTCTCAAAATTCTGGGCCTCTTTTGGATATGTAGTATATTACGGCACCTAATATTCAGGGGTACCAAAAGGGGACCCTGATTTTGGGAACTACCCATGTGCCTGTAGCGTTAGCCGCCCGATGGCAAACTGCCTTCTGCCTGTAAGGTAATTTCAGGTCAGTAGTGTTTTGGACAAGCCGGCTGTGGATTGCCACCATGTTCATAGCCAAGTGCAAGTATAGGGTTATGGGGACCACGTCGAACGTCACAGTCAAGGTAAGTAGATCCAAAACCCCAAAGCGTAAAGACCCTAAAAGTCAAAGGCATACTTTCTAACATGGAGCAACCCCAAACCCCAAAAGTCGCAGCCCCCTAAACCCTAAGCCCGAAGCCCTTCACCCATACTTGCCTAACATGGCGCGGATGGCCCCGAATGATGCAAGACTTTGCGGCTTCCCGGCTTCTATCGTGGGGGCCCTGGGTGTTACTGGGTTGCTGTTAAGGACCTTATGTAAAGTCACCATAATGGGTATATGTAGTACCAATATGGTAACTTAAATTAGAATCTTTAACAGCAACCCAGGTTACCATTCCTGCAGGTAAGATGACGCGGTTTAGGGTTAAAAGTCCCCCTAAAGTGGATAGAATATGGCTTTGGGTATATTTTAATAAGATCTCCGTATACCCCATATTCTACAAGTATCTACTTAAGGGGGACTAAAGTGTGAAACAATAAGGGCCATGTAGGGGAACTACAAGGCCTCTACGACTCTACCCCCACAGCCGTTTCGCACCTTGGAACCACATGCCTTGCGTCGGGCATTCTGCACAACCACTCTGGGTTTCACACTGGTTCCAGTTTCAGAACACCCTAAACCCTAAACTCTAAACCCAGAAGATGCTGATTTTAGGGTTTAGGGTTTAGGGTTTAGGGTTTAGGATGTTTAGGGTTACCATTGGCCAAATGGCCCTTTGTACTGTCAGGATTGAGAGGTGGATGTCAATATGGGCATTCCCCATAGCGAACTGGGACACAGTTGACGTGTACAAACAGGAGTTTCTTGAAAAGGGTGTGGTCGTCAGTGGTGGAGCGTTATCACATAGACAAAGACTTTAGCAATGGGTGTAGATGTCCAACTCACCGCACAACATGAGAACTAGGAGAAGGTAGCGCGCCACGGCGCTGAACAACAAGATCTCCACCTCAGCGCACAAGCCAAAGACAGAGAAGACCATGAAGCGCGCAGCGTCGCTGAACAACGAGATCTCTGCCGCATCGCACAGGATGAAGACAGAGGCGAAATACCAAGATCGCAGAGTACGATGACGTACACAAGAATTGACACACGGCGCCATCTAATGGAGCAGACAGGCTCCACAACCAGTGTGAAAGAATAAAGGTCATGCGGGGGAACTACAAGGGGCCTGCAACTATACCCCCACGGCGTTTTAGCACCTTCGAACCACATGCACTCTGCGGTTAATCCTACCATTACTGTGGAATCATCTCACTGTTCCACATCACGTAAGCTGTTTCATGAGGATTACTGACCATCCCTGCAGATAATCGATATGCATTTATCCTCAACACTACCCTGACAGACTTCTTCATTTTAGGTAAGGGACGCATGGAACAGACATATTGTCCGGATCGTACATGGTGCTTATCATTACATGACGGCATGCGTAAGTGGGCATTGCAAGTGGATCATCTTCATCTATTGTTCCTAATTAAAGCAGCAAAAGCTTTTGTCGAAATTGGGCTTTAGCGCCAGGGCTTGGGGAATAAGGTTTGGGACTAATTAGCGTTCAGGGCGCGGAGATTGGGGTTAGAAGGACTGGCGTTTTGGGCATAGAAGGTATTCAGAGGGATATGACGGCCTCTTCGATCAACGCGCAGGCCGCATGACTTGGGTGTAGGGTTGGGGGTTTAGGATTGGGGTCGGCTTCCTTTGTGCAACTATAGAATATCCTTACTCCTTCCTAAGATGACGATAATTTGCATGCGGAAGCTGTTGTGGCAATTCTGTTGTAGAACCTCACGTCGCACTCGGAAGATTGAACTGTCCTACGTCCTTGCCTGGGAAGCCCCGCGGTACGCTTTTACCCGTTTTTTGGTTCTGGGCTTCTTTTCTTGAATTAGCGAACGAGAAAAAGGGTACCCTGATTGTAATATGGTTTCTGGGCTACCTCTTTCTCCGCACTGTCAAACGTTGTCCGTTGTCAGGAGTTGTGACCATTCACCTACCCTCACCTGATGCCTGACCCCAACCCCTAAACCCTGAGCCTAAACCCTAAACCTTAACCCCTAAACGTTAAGCCTTAAACCCTGAGCCCTAAACCCTAAGCCAGCCCTCGAAACTGAGCCGTATCCTCATCCCAGCGAAGCGAGAAAGAGCCCCGCGGACTGCCTAGGCCTTGCAGATCATCCTGCTAAGTACGCCGCAGCTTGAGGACACACCTTGTTAGGTGTAGGGGTTTGGGGGTTTGGGGGTTTAGGGTGTAGGGTTTTGGGGTTCAGGGTTTTCGGATTAGGCTTCCCTCAATATAATGGAGAATCAGGTAGAAAACAAAATGGGAAAGGAAATGGAAACTGGGTTTATGTAGGGGTTTGGGGGTTTAGGGGTTTAGGGATTAGGGTTTGGGGTATTAGGGTTTGAGGTGTTAAGGGTTTTAGGGTTTCCGGGTTTAGGGCTGGTGTGGGGTTTGGGGGTTTAGGCTTCAGGGGTCAGTCTAGGCCTGAGGGGTTCAGAACTTAGGTCTTGAGATTTGGGGGCAGAGAACTCAGGATTACGGGGGGGCTTCGGGGACAGAGAACTCAGGATTACGGGGCTGGAAAGTAAAGCTTGGAAGCTTGGGGGGTTTAAACGGGGCCACACTGCCGTAAACCTCTGGGGGCTGTATCATGACACGGACCCAAAATGGCGCCACAACTTGTAAGACCCCCAGATTTGGTGCAATGCGCCGGCAAAGCCGACCGAACCTGAAGTGGCTGGTCTTGAAACATATGTGGGTGGTTGTCAAAATTATGGTCCATTTTTGGATCCCTATTATAATACGGCACCTAATATTTAGGGTACCCAAAAAAGGACCATAATTTTGACAACCACCCATGTGGCTCTTTGGCAAGAGGTTGATTGAAATTACGGTTCCTTCCAAGCCCTGGAGCATCAGCAATCGTAGCAGATTCACAAAAAACGCCTTACACAGCAGACTTCAGTGTTTTCCGCATGTTTAACCCATCAGGAATGCTGTCCGGCAAGCCAACTTGGTGGTAAACCTTACATTAGGGTTTAGCGTTCTAAGTCTTGGACCACATTCTGGTCTTCGACTATGAGGATGACGGTGCCGATCACTTCCTTTATCTTATGATGCATCCATAAACCCTAAACCCTATGTAACCCATTATAGTAGTTTCCATTTTCTTTTCCGTTATCCCCATATAATCCCAATATACTCTAATATAACTCCAACAATATACTCTTATATAACCCCAATGGGTAGGATTCCTAAGGGCTTTCCTTTTCATGTTGAAGGTACCGATAGAAGCAAGGGAAAAGCTATCATCCAGAGAGCTCAGGAGTTCAGCTTCCCATAACCCTAAACCCTACACCCCAATTTCGGGTTTAGGGTTTGGGGGTTTAGGGTTTAGGGGTTTAGGGCTAAGCAAAGAAAACGAAGTTCGCGCTCAGACTGCCGCATGTGAGTGCAGGACTCTTCGCACCCGTCAGGCTGCTCACTGGTGCTTGAGGGGGAGTCAGGGCCGAACCCTAAAACCTAAACCCTACTATAGTTAGCTAGGGATTGTAATTTCGGGGGATTCTTGTAAGGATCCGCTCTACTGTAAACAAGAGCCAGGCTTGAGGCCCCAGGTTGAAGGTATAGGGACAAGTGGTTTAGAGTTTAGGGACAAGTTACTGTAAAACCCTAAACCCTAAATCCTGTTAAGGACAGATACGGTAAAGAAAGCAGAATCCCTAAACCGTAAACCCTAGACCCTGAACCCTGGGATGAGCTCTAGTCTAAACTCCTTAAAGCAGGGTATATAGGGGATTATATAGGGGACTACTATAGGGCTTATTAAGGGGGATACTAGGAGTTTAGACCAGGGCTCGGATGAGAACTTAAAGAGCTTAGACTCTAAACCCTAAACCCTAAACCGGTGTTTCAAGGGGGACTAGCTCCCCCCCAAAGAGTCAGGCCGAGAGTGTGCACCAAAAAATGCTTGAGGAGTTTGAACCCTGGAGCTGTTTAGGGTTAAGGATTTACTACACCCTAAACCATAACCCTAAACCATAGATAATATATGGTAGCTTCCATTTTCTTCTCCATGAATAAGTATTACTAAGTCCCCAAGAAACCCCTAGGGTTTAAAGTTTACAGTTCAGGGAGCTCGGGCTTGGAGCTCATTTTTTCGTTTTTTTTTTCTATCTCGCGCGAAGGGCTCGACGGATTTCGATGTTGTTTGTAGGGGACCTAGTTTGCAGAACAAGCGTGTGGTATATTAGTGGGTTGGGAAGAGACTCATGCATCGTTTTTTTCACACATGGCGGCTTGCCCTAAACCCTAAACCTCAAACCCTAAACCCTAAACCGCGTTTGACCAACAATGCCCTGCCCCTGCCTCCTCATGCGCGCAGGGTTTAGGGATTTAGGGTTTAGGGTTTAGTGAATTAGGGTTTAGGGTTTAGGGGCTGTGTTGAAGTGCGCGCAGGAGCTTCCTGCGTGGATTGCTTGGTAAACCTACCTCTGGCAACCCTAAACCCTCAACCCTAAACCCCAAACCTTAAACCCCAACCCTAAACTCCTCGGCGTGCTGGCCTTGACTCAGCAGTCCCCGTCTCCTCGCTTGAATATGGGGTCCCCAAAATTACGAGTACCATTTTGGGGGTCCCCATAGTAAGGATTATGGTGTTCTGGGGTTTATTTGGGGTTTCCATTATTTTTGGAAATTACCAATTTCTCTCGTGAAATCTGCCAATTTGCATGGGCATGTCCATGTCAGCGACGATCAGCATTAGCGGAGACTGGAGGGGGCGACAACAAATGATAACAGCAAAGCTATAACTTGGGTACTGCCCCCACTCTGGAACAGGTGGATAATGTTTACAATATAGTTATAAATATAGCCCTTAATATGACCCCTAATATAGACTGCTACAGAGTGAGGCAGTACCCAAGCTACAACGCCCGTATGAATACAGGTCAATCACCATTCAGCTGGCCCTCCGCACATTCAACCAACAATAGCGATGGTTCCGTAAACATGCGAAGCAACAACCACGCGGTTTAAGGGCTTAGGGTTTAGGGGCAAGACCTTGTGCCTAAGATACGGTGGTTAAGATCAGCCAAGTGGTGCAAGTCTTCCTCATAAATAGTATGGTACATTCCCAAAAATGGGGGGACCCTAATGTAGACCCCAATATACTATAATCCTTATCAAGGGGACGCCCCAAAATGGTACCCCCAATTTGGGACACCGTCATATCAGGAAACAGATCCTCCAAGAGCTTATTCATCGACCTCTCCCTCTCAAGGCCCAAGCCCTGAAAGGCGAAACTTCAATCTCAGGGGACTTGTAAGGTGGGATGAAGGTAGGCGGATCAAAGGATCCTTAGTATACACTCGACTACATTGGGGCTTATTTCCTTCGCTCCACCTTTAGTCATCCCGAGAGGCCCTGGGGGCCCCTTGACAATCCCAGCATAGCCGTTTCTCCATCAACAGTACCTTAGTTCCCTTAAACCCAAACCCTAGACCTCGTCCGGTCTTACCTCAAATAGGCTATAGTGCAAACTCCTAGCATCCCCGTGAATAACCCCTAATCCGAGGGTCAGAGTAATAAAAGGGACCACATTTAAACAAACTTTTTTTGGGAAAAATTAGTTGTCCAGGACTAATTTCAATTAGGCCGGATTTCGTATGGGGAAACGGGACCAGATTTAAAGAAATTTTCTGGGGGACCAATCCCGAAAATCGAGATATTCAATGCATTCCTATTCATTTTTAATTATTCGAGGTCCAAGAGCCCCGATGATGCGGGAATGCATTCCTGTTCTTTTTTAATTGAATTCCAGGAGCCCCAATCATTCTTTTCATCTGGCGCCCTCCATTTCTTATTCTGGCGGGGGGGGCCCCCCCAAATTAATCAGACCCTAGGATTTAAATAGTCAACGATATCAACCCCGTTTTAACCACCCCTTTTCAAGAGTTTCGACCCCAAACCCTACACCCTGTACGTGTTCCCGGTCCTGGGGATCCTACCCCCCCCCATGGTATGGTCCCCCCCTTCCCCAGCCCAAACCTCAAAGCGCCAACGGCCCCTCGAGACTGTCGTGACTTTTGGCTCCTCGTGCTGAAAAGTCCCAACAGTTACAGGGATGGGGCCCCCTAATGTCACGAACCTTGTAATTGTCATCACTTTTGAACCTCCGTATGGTCTTGGCGTCGCAAAAAAAGGCCAACAGTCACAGGGAAGGGGCCTCCCGGGGTCGCGATCCTTGTAACTGTCGTCACTTTTAGACCTTCGTGCTGCTTATACCTGGGGCTATAGCTCTACTTACCCTGAGCATCGGTTATTGATTACAATCAATATGCTTGTGGACTTATTGATTTTCCTTCAAAATCAATATGTTTTATTGATTTCGGAATCAATACTTTTAGCATAGAAATGAAGCCTCGAAATCAATATGCAGAATCAATAAACAAATCAATAAGCAAATCAATATGGGAATCAATCTCCTTCCAAAAATGCATAAAACATGCATATTCCAAATCAATAACATTGCAGAACCCCTGCATGTCAGACAGATGTTTTCTTGCTGGAATGCACTGCTCCACCTTTGGCAAGGCTACACCTGGCAAGGCTTCACCTTTGGCAAGG
>CAJNIZ010030946.1:27464-43779 GCA_905231905.1 Symbiodinium pilosum
CCCCCCGTCGGTGAACAATTGGTATTTCTTTTAAATATTCAGCCGCCCTCCCCCCCCCCCCCCAATTTGCCGCGCAACAAAAATAGATAAAAACCTGGAATCTTGGTAGCGGCCTTGCATCTGGTATTCGATTTTGTTTCGATTTCATATTTATGTAAGCACCGGCACTACCTATAGCATCAAAATCTGTTCAAAACCCTANNTAATAGAAATCTAATTCGATGCAATTGAAGCCTAATTAGAAAACAAGTGATTAAAAGCTAATTCAAATCAACTGGAATCTAAGTACGACTTAGTTAAAACATAATCAAATTCAACTGGAAGCCTGTTTAAAACCAATTAAGGTTCCAGTTAACCCAGCTGAAGTTAGATTTAAAACTGTTGAAGCCAATTGAAGATTTAATGAAAACCACTTTCAATTATGAATCCCGGAAAGCGGTTTATATGGAGCGGGGGTCTCTTAGTTGACAGATTTTCCAATTCTCTAATATCAGGCCTTATACGTAAAACCTCTGGTGCTAGAGCTCTAGTACTAAAATCCAAGGAGGCCTTGAAAGCAATCCTAACCTAGGTAAGAAATGCTAGTTGTTTCTCTTGTTTGTTGTAATTGTTTGGGCCCGGAAAACATAAATATTCTGACCCCTGAAGCAATAGCAGATTCTGAATAGTTTCCAGGGCAAAATTCTCGTATTCTGGATCCCTCTACAAAACGGGGTGCAACATTAAACTCTGAACCCCAAACTGAGGCCCGAACTTCGACCAGGCATCATGCGCACGCCGCGCCTTGGCGGTGGAGGGCTTCTCGCAGGCTCGTTGACTTGGGTAGGGGTTTAGGGCTTAGGGTTTAGGGTGTAAGTTGTAGGATTGAGGGTTTGAAGCTTGCCGGTTGAGGGTTTAGGATGGTTTAGGGACATCATAGGCCCCATAACCGCAGCAGCAAAGCAGACATACTAAGTCCGAGTACAGCCAGCACTACACACGATGGGATTCCATAGAGACTAATATCATTTTGAGTTTTCCAAGCCGCCTGTAGCATTCCGTAGAAGAAGCTTGGGACCACACTCTCGCCAATTATGCTAGGCTTCATCACTACAGGTTTTCAGGTCCAGGGCTTATTTCTAGTTTACATGAGCTACAGTTGATATTTGCTACAGAATTCAATGGACACGGGTTCCTTCTTTTGGACGATATTGGGGGCTATATTAAACTACCAGAGGGTACCTTGCGCCCACTATCCAGGGGCCCCCTAGTTACATAACTATACTTATACGTCCTATAACCACAAATTATGGGACATGTAACCATATTGAGCCCAACTAATAACCACCCTAAACCCTAAACCCTAAACCCTAACCACCCTAAACCCTAAACCCTAACCACCTTAAACCCTAAACCCTGAACCCTAACCACCGTAAACCCTAAACCCGCCCAGGACTCCAACCTTGAGTTTGCTGGATTTCAGCAAGGAAGGAAAAGGCTTAGGGTTTATAGGGTTTAGGGTTTAGGGTTTAGGGGTTTAGGGTTTAGGGTTTAGGGGTTTGGGGTTTAGGGTTTAGGATTTAGGGGTTTAGGGTTTAGGGGCTTAGGGTTTAGGCAAATCGGGAATTGAAATGGAATCCGTCTAGGGTCTAGTATGTAGGATACCCCTAGAAGCCCTAGACCGCGTGATCTGTTGGAAGCAGGTGTTTTCTACGGAAACTATTCATGGACTAAATCTTGCAAATTACAACAGTGTAGGGTCCCTAGGTGGTGCAAGATGTCGTCCATCAACCCTAAATCCTAAATCCTAAGCCCTAAAACCCAAAACCCTAAAACCCTCAAACCCTAAACCCATATCCTGAAACCCTAAAACCCTAAGCCTTGAACCCTAAACCTAGGGGGGGAAGGAAGCTAGTCTGTAGGGTCTCGGCTTTACGGAGTGAAGGCATGGAAGCAAAAAGTAGGGTTTTAGGTGTTAGGGTTTAGGGCTTAGGGATCAGGATTTAGGGTTCAGGATTTAGGGTTTAGGGTTTAGGTTTTAGGGTTTAGGATTCAGGGTCTAGGGTTTAGGATTTAGGGTTTAGGGTTCAGGGTTTAAGGTTTAGGGCAACTGCTGCTAGGGTTTGGGGAATGAAGGAACGGAAAAGAAAAGGGAAGCTACTGCTTAAGAATAGGATTCCGTGTTTAGGGACTAGCGAATGAAGGAACGGACTAGAAAGCAGCAACTATTGTTTCAGGATCGGGTTTCGGGTTTCGGACGATAAAGGAATGGCAAAGAAAGCAGAAACTACTGCGTACTGCGTAAGGATTGGGGTCTTTTAAAATTATAATTTCAGGCTTACGCTGTAGAAAATACGGAAAAACAAGAGAACTTCGTTATTTCGGGGGGTTGATAGTGTATATAGACTACTACAGGACTCAGTGCCTCCATCTCCTTTTAACAACCAGCAGGTAGAGCTAGCTCAGGGCTTAGGGTTGAGGGTTTAGGGTTCAAAGCTTACACTGGAAACTCGTGGTATAATGTAGGGGCCAAAATTGGAGTAGGGCCAGGGTACCCCACGGTTGATACCAAAATCACTGCCTAAGTACCTTCTACAATGGGAACTGCAAGAGTGCAGTATATGAAGGCCATGAAGGATTTTTACTATCCACCGTAGGCCCTTTGAAGGTATTACAGGGATATGCCGTGCGTGGGGTTTGAATGACGAAGAATGAAATGGAATACCAAAAGACAATGACATGTGCTACAAGTCTACAATGGTTGTAAACAGATAACACCCCAAACCCTAAACCTACTAAATCTTAAACCCTAAACCCTAAACCCTAAACTAAACCCTTTATGCAGGCATCGATGTTGTGGGTTCCGTATAAGTAGCTTAGGGAGGTTCAGGTCCACCATTTTTGTACAGCTCCTTGCCCCCTGCGAACAATTATGCTGGACCGGTTTGGGGATTTAGGGTTGATCTCCGAATAAGGACTATATACATGGACATAATCGCATCTGGCACTTTGCCGAAACTGCTATTTGCCTAGCCGGGGCAAGCAATATAAACGCCCCTTACATTGGCAAATGTACCCTGAACGAGAATCAAGCCCTTCACACGGTATAGAGACCCTCTGCAATGGCAAATTGATCACAAAGGTCGTTCCTGAACCTTGACCCCTAAACTCCCAACTCAACAAATCCTACAATGTAAGCCGCTTCAGTGTTTAGGTAAAGGCTCTGCCCACAACGACCTGCAGCCTTGAAATACAGCAAAACGTATCTTGGTAACCAACCTCATGTATGCCTAAAATCAGGTCCAGAAACCCTAAACCCTAAACCTCAAAAGTTTCCGGCTGCGCCAATGTGCGCAGAGCGAGAGAGTGCCCATCGGTAGCAAACACCCTTAACGGTTTAGGGTTTAGGGCTTAGGGCTTCAAATCCTGAATTGGGGTTTAGGCTTTAGTTGTTTTACATAGCAAACTAGCACCCCTTGAACTCGTTGTCAAATTCCCTGGGCAAAAAGCGGGGTACCTCTTGAAGTATAAGAAGTATAAGAAGTATTGGAACCCCCAGAAAAGTACTCAGCTACAAGGTACGCTCTTTTGATTAAGCCCTGCTTTTGAACCCAAGTTATATACTCGGTAGATTTCTGAGGTCAAGGACATCACCGAATAGACCATAATCCGCAACGATTGCCTAAACCCTAAACCAAAACCTGAAAACCCCCTAAACCCAACTCCCCAAACCCGAGAACCCCCCTAAACCCAAAACTCAAAACTCGACACCCCTAAATCCCAAAACTCCAAACCCGAACCCCCCTACACCCTAAACCCTAAACCCTAAAACCGTGTGCCTCCAGCTGTCGGTGGATGCCTTGCATGCGCAAAGGCTCCTCCAAACCAACCTTTTCCTTGGCTTAGTACGTGTTGGCGGGGAACAAGGGGATATGAGATAGAGGGGCTTTAGGGTTTAGGGTTGTATAGGGATTGTAATTACCTTATAAGGCTCCTAGGACCATTTGAGGCTTTCTGGGGGAAGGTTTGGGCGTTGCGGGCGGAGGTTTGGGATCCCATTATGAAAGCCCAAGAGCCTTAGGATATACCCTAAGCCCTATAAACCCTATCTTTCAACCCCTTATAAGCCCTAAGCCCTTAACCCTATAGAGATTAGGTAGGGAATATATTCCGTTTTTCCCTGCCAAGCACCAGTACTAGCTAGGAAGAGACGAAAGCAAGTCGGGGCTTCGGGCTTGTTTAGGGTTTAGGGCTTAGGGCAGCAGGTTAAGGGTCTAAGGTTCATGATGTAAGGTTTCGGGTTTAGGTTTCAGGATTTAGGGCGTTGTTCTGGCAGATTTCTAGTGGATTTCTCAGCCCGGGACCGATAAAGGAACACGAAACTGCACTTAGGGACCCCACTCCAAAGTGGCCTTACTTCGGTGGGGTTCTAACAACAATGTATTAAGATAGACGTATGGGACCAGGAAGTTTCCCTAGTTAAAATCCAAATATGGACCCCAAATACACTATATAATCCTCATCGTGGGGATGCCGAGATAAACCCTGGTTCATGGAAACCCCAGAAGGGACTAAGAGTTTGAGTCGGCAAGCCGCTCCGTGTTTCCAAGCTGGCAACTGCAGTGTCTTGGGAAACCTTCCTGATTTCAAATAACCATATCCCAAAATTCATTGGCCTAAGCTTTCCCGTGGTGCTTCACCTCCATGATGAAAACCTATCTTGAACCCTAGCGCCTATAATTACATGCTATATGTTGAGGCATCTGGAGGCGCGAGTTCGTCTTTCAACCAGTAGGACACGGTTGAAATTTGAGGGTTTGGGCTTTCGGGAAAGATTTTGGGCGGAAAGTGCACCAACGGCCAGAGGTTGGGGTCACCAAAGCCCTGTTGTAAGTTTAGGGGCGCGTTCCCTGAACAAGGGATCTTCATCCCAAACCCTAAACATCCATCCATGAAGTATAGGGTTTACGGCTAAAGGGTTCAGGGTTTAGTGTTAAGGCCAGATGCTGAACCCTGAACACTGAACAGATGAATCCGTAAGATTCAAAACACTAAAAGCTCTAAACAAGTTCTACACTCACCCTGAACCCTAGATTGTAACCTCTAAGCCCTAAAACCCACGCCCCAGATCCTACATTCTCAAGCCCCCAACTCCACACCCTGAGCCTTAAATCTTAAACCCGAAATCCGAATCCCAAAACCATACACCTTAAACGAATTTTGGGAAACCCTAAACCCTAAAGAGTAGCTTCCATGTTCTTTTCCATTATCCCTATATAACCCCAATATATACCCCCTAAATGCTAGAATCCCTATAATTTCCATTTTCTTTTCCGTTATCCCTATATGATCCCTATATACCCCTATATAACAACAAAACTGACGGTTGAAGTGCTGCTAAGCAGCATCCCGCAAGAGGAGGGTATACACCATCTCCCACTCAGTCTTGCACCTACAAGGGTCCCCGGGGTTTAGGGTTTAGGGTTTTGGGTTTTGGGTTTTGGGTTTAGATGACTATACTTGTAAGGGTATAAGTCCTATAACTCCAGTTTTTGGAACTCATGACCATATGAGCTAGAGTCTAATCTCCTAGCTTCAACCTTAGTAACCCCCACATGTGCTCCCTTTTACAACCCCTTTTACGGAGTTTAAACTATAGCTCATATTTATCCCAACTTCTCACCTAAGGTATAACTTGGGGGCCACTCCTTGCAGTCATCCGGGAGCCCTTGGAGCTCCTTTGAAACGGCTCATACCAGTACTGTTGATGGATGCAATCTTGCACCACCTAGGGGCCCTAAGCTACTGTAATTCCTGGGACTTTAGGGACCTAAGGTGGTGCAAGATTTCCTCCATCAACAGTAGGAAGTAATGGGGATATACAGGGTTTGGGGTTCAGGACTTGGGAGCTGGCGTGCCATAATCGAGCATCAAAGAGAATGAAACATCATAAATGGACACGGGGGCTTATATACAGGCTTATAGGGGCTAGCATGCAAAGAAGCCTAGATGATTACCAAGGTTATGTTACGGTCTGTTTGACGAAGCCTGTGTATACCATAATTACACAAGGAATCTTGGACCATCATATTGATCATATTTAGGTTGAACTGTCTGAACCAGAATTAGACAAGGATTTTGGGACCATCACATTCATCAAATGTATGCCGAATTATTACTGATCATATCCGAAACAATTGGGCTTGTAAAGGCTTGGGTTTAGGGTTTGCCGTGGCTGAAGGTTGTTGTGCTTCTTGGGTTTAGGGTTTCAGAATTTTGGATTCAGGGCGTAGGGCTCAGGCTGTAGAGTTTAGGGCTCAGGGTTCAGAGTTTAGGTTTTTAAGAACAGGGCCTTCCCAAAGGCCGTAAAGGCCTACAAAATTGGAGACTCCCAAAAAAGAGCTGATCATGGGGTCTGGGATTTTACGGTTCAGTTTACCCTGAAGCCCCAACAGCCGGTCATGAATAGGTGTTTCCAAGAATGCAGATTTGCTGAGTAGGATTTGCAAATGAGGGTTGGTTTTATTGGAATCGGACAGTAATTTCTGATTGTGTGGGTTCCTAGGTAAGGTTACCACATCTTCCACCACTTAGGACATATTTACGAACCCCAAGAAAAGGCAGATGTTTGGCGGGGGTACTAAATATGAAGGATACAAACATGACTTTTGGACGCAGGCATAGGTTCCTGGGGGGGGGGGTACCATATATATATATATATGTATGTATGTATATATGTGTGTGTAAATGTGTAAAAACGCAGGGGCCGAGTTACGCCCCCAAACCGTTAGTTCCCATGGTCTGGCACCAGGAGATGTTGCCAGATGTCCTACTTCAACCCCTGCTGGGGTCATACTTATGCCGTCGATTCTGCAAGCTCCTGATCGAGAAGACAGCGTTTATCTTCTTCACCACCTTCCCCTTTGAGCTTGACAAAGCTTTCTGCGCACGACTAAACCCTATATCCTAAATCCTAAACTCAAAATCCTAAACCCCGTGCCCCACTCTTCGGTTCCATGCAACATCCGCTCCGCTTTTGCTTTGGCGGTTGCCAAGTCGTGTTCATGCGCTCTATAGCGCACCGGCAATGGGGTATAGGTTTCAGGGTACCATGTCGCACGGCACCGAGCTTAATAGGAAGCCACAGTGTACCCATGTTTTTTAAATGCATTCCAGAAGGTGCACTTGGCACCAGCTCGCAACCCGAAACCCAAACCAAGAACCCTAAAGCTAAACCCTATAGAACCAAATAACTTAACCCTCCACTCAGACACCTGTACCCTGTACATGAGTCCTGAACCTCAGGGCTAAGGCTTTCAAAGTTATGCTTGGGGGTGCCCGATTTTTGTGTTGCAGGTCTAACGTTTCGAAGTTGCAGGCCAGAGCTTGCAGAATTGAAGGCTTCGGGGGTTCAGGTAAGTTCTGGACAGGCCCTGCCCTCCTTGTTCCCAGGTTTCTCCATTTGCGGTTTAGGGTTTAGGGTTTAGGGTTTCATCTTGATTGTTTTGGTGATCTCACTCGTCTCATCTTCCTGCCATGGCTTGGGCTTCTCTTTCGGACGCTTGAAGCTGTTCTTCTTCAGCTTCTGATGTACGACCAGCGGCTCGTCATCGGACAGATCCAGGCTCAGCACTTACATCGGCCGCATAACCCGCTCATCATTGGACGAATCAAGACTCAGCACTGCTGATTGCTTGACAAGCCTGACCGAAAAGAAAAAACATCTTCCGTGCCGAGAGGAGAGTAGTCATGCACGAGCGTCCCCAGCATAACCCCTACAGGCACTGTGAAATGTAAGCTTGGCTTGAAGCTAGTCATGCCTGCTTGCAGCATGAGTGCCCCCACGGTAACCCGTGCATACAAGCTCTTCATGAATCCCTTTTCTGTTTCAAAAGGCCCTGCAATACCCCTTCATTGTGCTTCCACAATCTCACACCCGGTCTGAAAGAAAGGGACGTATACCACAGTGGACAGACCTCCTACTCGGAGGTCCAGGGCACGCGGTTTAGGGTTTAGGGTTTAAGGTTGTCACCCAATGACAACTGTAGATAAAGACCAGTGACAACCATATTTGGAGAGCTTACACTCCGTGAGCTCAAAAGTTGGGATGGAGGTAGGTGGGCAAAAGGATCCCTGTTGTAGACTGTATTTTGTTGGGGGCATAATCCCCTGCCCCTAGTTTTAAACCTCCCCAACCCCCCTAACTTTAATTACCACCCATGGTGGTATATAATGATATATTGACCATATTTAATATGAGGGGGTGGGGGGGCTAATATGAGGGGGAGGAGATTATTTCCTATACCCTACCTTCTTTTACCCCACCTCAGGAACCCTATGACACAAATTTGGTACCGCTACAAGTACGCCATAATCATCCTGAACCTCCAAGTACAGGATCCAACAATGAGAGCCGCACCCTGGAAACTTGGGGATACCAGAAGGGCCTCATACTTCTAGGTTGGGTTAAAAGTTGGTATAAACATGGTTATGTGTTCCATAAGTTGGAATTATGGGGTTTAGGGTTTAGGGTATGTAACTAGGAGGGCCTCTCCTTTTACCAGTGTTTAGATTTTCCAGGAGGTCTCAGATAACAGATAGGTAGGTGTGTTGCAAACAGTCATGTGATCCAGGAAAGCAATGCCAAGTAACTAGAGGATATTGGTATTCCTGTTTGTACTTGAGTGATGTTTTTCTTGGGTGGTTGAACCAAGTAAGATCATATTCCTTATATGAAATACTATACCCCAAAAAGATGTTATAATCTTACTCTACATTGGGAACCCCATAGTATCTCCACATAACATACCTAAACCCCAAAAGTATGTAAAATAATAGCCCTAAACCCATAATAATAGCCATAAACGGCTATGATGTTACATACTTTTGGGGCCCAGGTAATGCTCACTTGGGTTTTTTAACTGCCTATTATCCCTCGTAACTACAGCCACGCCAAGCCTCGAAACCCTCACAGATCATACTGTTGATGGAGGAGGGTTTAGGGATTAGGGATCAGGGTTTGGGGTTTAGGGATTAGGGGTTAGGGTTGATGGAGGCAATCTTGCACCACCTTAAGTCCCTAAAAACCCTAGGAATTACAGTAGTTTAGGGCCCCTAGGTGGTGGTGCAATATTTCGTCCATCAACAGTAGTTTAGGGTAGCAAGCGATAAATCCTTCAGCTGAACCCAAGCTCCTAATTATACTCGAAGCGATGCATAGTTCCAGACTCAATGTTCTTTACTGCCTACATGTTGCATAATGGATATGGTCAACGATCCTGACTTGAATGCTTGGTACTGGATCTTCGTAGAGAAAACAAGACTATATCCAAGAATGACCAATCTTCGTGTAAGAGAAACATGTATTTTTTTTTCGGTTTTCGACCCTCAAAGGACCACGGATGTGTGGGGACTGTACCCTAAATCCCAAGCACTAAACTGCAACAATTCCTTCCACGTGGTTCACACATGACTGCACCATCCAATGACCCAAGAACGCCTCTCTTTCCAGGCTGCGTCCTTGACTTCTAGGTTTAGGGTTCAGAGGGAGGATCGAAGAAGGAAGGAAATTGCATCTATCTGGGGGTTCTGGCGATAAGGATCATAGGGTTTCAGGTATCACAAACCATTCCGACAATCACATTTGGGACCTGAAGCCCAATTACTTGCGTACTTAGACCAGGACAGAACTCCTAACAAAATACCTGGCTACAGAATCCATACACAATCCCCATTGGGTTTAGCTAGGGTTTAGGGCGCCCACGCTTGTACAGCCTGAATTGGGGTCCGCGGGCACCACGATGTTGAGCAAACTCCCGTTATCAAAGAAGGGTCCCTGTTTCCAACTTCCAGGAAGGAAGGATCGACTGGGGACTGAGATTGTTGACAGACAAACTCCTACGTCATGTTATATACGCACACCAAGAGTACCCAAAACATGGAACGCCTCTATAACCCCTCATTTTTTCAAAATAGCTGGCTGATCATGTATTTCCCTTACGGACCTGGGTTCTAGAAGCGATGTGATCCGTCGGTTGGGGCTTTAAGTGTTTACGAACCAAAAGAAGTATCCATAGCAGTACAATGTAAACACTATAGTCACTATGGGATACCGTCTTACCTAATTATGGCTTGGGTTCTCCCTGCTTTGGTGCAGGGCTGGCATGGGGTTCTGTAGCGCAATCTTGGGCCAGGATAAGGAAGAGAATATTAGGGTTAGCACTGCTCGTCCGGACCCCGAAAAATACAAAAAGTGAACCCATCCGGAGCAGAAAATTAGCGTGTCATGATGTCCACCATACACCCTAAACCCTAAACATCCTTCGGAGGCTCCTTCCTTTGAATTCCCTAGGGCGTCAGCGCGAAAACAAACACTTCCATCCTGGACCCACATAGTCCTAGGAGCCTACGTGGCACTTAGGACCCCTACAAAGGGGTAACCCTCAGGTACGTATACTATCAAAACAAGGGAATCCCAAAGGGTTGAGGGTCTAAGGTCCAAGCTACGTAAGTCCCAAAGAGATTGCATAAGAAAGCCCCCACATAGTCCTAAGGGCCTTGGGGTAGGTTTTAAGGCCATAGATGGCATTGTTTTGAAAACGCGTGCCTTTTTAGGGGGTGTTGCTGGCGGCCCGGCAGTCCTAACAAGCTTCAAGATTCTTAACCGTAAAATGGTAGACCCTGAACACTGAAACCTTACCTGAACGCTGAAAGTATGCAAAAAAAATGCCTTTCTGGCTATTCTTATGGGTTTAGGGCTATTATTTTACATGCTTTTGGCGTTTAGGTAAACCCTTATCCCTATAGCGGCAAGGCCATCGATCATCTGGATCTCGTATTTGGCATGGCAAACCACAGGGTTTAGGGTTTAGAATTTAGGACTTAGGGTTGAGGAGAAAAGGTTAAGGTTTTTTGTCCTGTGCCATTTTGGGTCATGTAGGGCTTTTGTCCATGAAAAGCATGTTTCCGGGCAGATATATTACGAACCACTAGGGCCATTTTTTTGTGGCAAGAAATTATGACGGAAAACATGATATTATCTGGTCATATCTGAGATTTTCTCTACCTCAGCTAGACCTTAGAACCCCAAAACACAAAATACTAAACCCCAGTCCCTGAACCCGTAAGCCATACATGAGAACTTCCGATTGAAGCGTAGCCGAGCTTCTCTTGATCTGTTCGCCTGGAAAATCTTCCTCAGATTGCTTCGTTTCCAGATTTGTTGTTACAAAACATGACCATAATGATTCAGGGTTAGAGTCTAGTAGCAGTATTAGTAGCTGCAGGAAGGGGTGGAATGAACATGGGAATGGTACTGGCGTGTGTAGAAGTCAGAGCAATAGAACAGGAACATAACAAGATAATGGTCTTACCTAAATCCCAAAAAGTATGTAAAATAATGGCCCTAAACCCATAGTAACAGCCACAAAGGCCATTATTCTACATGCTTTTAAGGTTCAGGTGTGAACAAAACTACTAACGCTGGAAATACTGATGCTGCAAAGGCCAAGGCAATTTGAGTCGGAATATGATGTACTTTAAAATCTCTATGCATATATATATATAACTTCGGGGGGCTCTAGGTAAAAGTGTTGGCAACCACTTAAGCTATGAGGGTAGACTGGTTGAAGGCTCCAGAACTTCAGGTTCCTGGACACAGTTTGGGGTTAGGGTTTAGGATTTTAGGCTTTAGGGTTTCAAGGGGCGCAACAGATTGCAGCAAGAGTAACGAAGCCGTCGAGGGCTAGGCAAAGCAAGTAAGCACTATTCACATTCATGACTCCTCAATGTTTGAAATTCAGGCCTTAAATGAAAGCCTTAAAATCAAAAGACTGCGGAAATAATTCCCCGTGCCCCAAAAAGAGCTTAGAAATGATTCTCGGTACCGAAAGACTTTCAGCAGACATTGTACTACTTCTTGGGCGGAATGCGTCAGAGAAATTTGAAGAGGAGTCCCAGGCTGTGTAGTTACAACATGACATGTGTATCCCAATATACCACATATAACCCCATATAAGGGTCATGGGCTTTGTGAATTCTAATTATGTAGGTCTCCTTTTAAAGCCAATAAACCCTAAGCCCTCTAAGGGTACCCACCTGATATCTACACAACTAGAACAGCCCTTGCACATTCAGGAGTACCACCCTAATTAAGGGTCCAAGGGCTCAAATGATGCAATATTGGGCCCAAACAATACAATCTGAGCTGTATTTGGGACCTAAAGCCCTAATATTTGGGTCCTTAAACCCTGAGGTCAAGTCTTTGATGGCTGGAGCTTTGCGAGTCAGGGAGAGGATAGGGAAGGCCTACACACGCCGACAAGGGACCTGAAAGGATAAGGTTTTAGGGTTTAGGGCTCCCAGGTGTGGGGCTTAGCCGCGCAGAGATAGTTCTGCTTTCTGACCCCGAGGAGAGGGGAATAACAGATTTTGGGAAGTTGGACCTTTACGCGAACTAATCCCCTCCGTGTAATGACACACCTCCAAGTTTCCAAGTCTGCCAATAATCAATGTTCTTCCCTCATTGTATATTGCACTCAATTTTGACCCTCAATGAGGGGTCGGGGCTAAGGAGCTGCCTGGACAGGACCCACAAAGTATGCAGAATAATAGTCGACTGTTTTTGTTGATTTTTTCCTTCGGATTTGTGGACCACGACGCTGCATACTTTTTGGGTCCAGGTAGTTGCAGGAATTTGCAGCTTCAAACGGGCTCGTGTGACAACCTTACGGCCACCCTTCCTATTCTAGTTTAAGCCTTGTCTGATTTTTTTTGTGTTGGCTATCGTTTTACAGGGCTGGCCCACCAGAACTGTCCAATACTACTGGAACTATAGACCTTATCGTTTCTATGCTTACTGGTTATCGTTTTGCAAGGGAAGCAACACAAAGGACCCGCTTTCGTATAAATGCCGACAGCGGGGCTATTACCCAAGCCCATAATAAACCAATTTTTCAGGGCTTTGAAAGAAACAATCCCTCCTCCTAATTGTACACTCAACCCATGAGCAGCAACAGCAAATGACATGGATCATGCAAACGACGGTGCGAGAGTTTAGTGTTTAGCGTGTTGGCAGATTATCATTGGTGCTTTTCGGAATTTTCTGGTTTTCATACTTAGGGCTTGGTAGCCTTAACTTCAACCATGAGGACCGCAATGAAAGTCATAAGGCAATGATGGAGTCTTTCCTAGAGGGTTTAGGGTTTAGGGTTTCGAGTTTAGGGTGTATGGCGTAGGGTTTAGGGTTTATGGTGTAGGTCACAGGGCATTCTGGTTACCTGTACCATTCCGATTGTGGGCTGCTTTCTCAAGCGGCTCCTGCTGTTACTTCGTGCCAAGGACCCGCGTAGAATGTACAGGCCTATCATGATCACCCTACTTGGAGGCTCAGTAAACTTATTGAGGGAAAGTAACCCTACTTGTAATTTTGGTAAGAGAGTACCTGGCCGATGACCCTAAACCTTAAACCCGAAACCCTAAACAATTCTTGCATAATTAGTGGCTTAGATCGAGGTTTCTGGAAATGAGAGGCATTCTCAGACGGTTTGCGGTGTGGGGCCCTAGCTGTCATGACAACTATGGTACCCGGAACCCTAAACCGTTAAAGGCCTCCTGCTTGGCGAAAGTTTGTGGGACTTCCTGATGCTCGGCGCTATCCTACCCCCTAGGTTTCCCCCTTGGTTAGCCTTAGTTAGCCTGAGATGACGCTGCATCAGACGGAACTACAAGCGGTTGTTTTCCGAAAATTTCCAGAGGCGAACCCCCAAGACTTTGTAATTGAGGAACTTGTCAAGTGGGAAATGTAACGTGAACATCTTTGAGTACGGCTTATACTGCAAGGCTTACATAAAGCTCATCTGAGAAGAATAATGATGAAGCATAGGAAGGCAAAACCTTGAACCTTCAGCCCTGAACTCGTTTAGGGTTTAGGGTTTAGAAGCCACCCACCGACCCTAAACCCTAAACCCTAAACCCTAAACCCTGTCCTCAGGCCCAAGGAATCCTAAACTAGGATGATGGGGTCCAAGCCTTTGGATTTTTTAAGGCGCTGTGCCTTTAGCCCCCAAAATCATCAGACCCTGCAACTCGAAAGGCCTAAAGCAATGAACCCCAAAAGCTCGGAACCCCAAACCTCAAACCCCGCAAACCCTGTAAGCCGGAAACCCTAAACGCCAAATCCTAATCCCTATATCATCATATATAACCCTGTTTACCCTTATATATCCCTGTATAGTACATAGCACACATATATCCCTGTATAGTATATGACTCTTGTATACTGGACCCGTAGGTGTCTGACAACCATAAATCCCTCTATACCCTCAACCCCCAAACCCTAGACCCTAAAACCTCAACCCTAAACCCTCAACCCTAAATCCTCAACCCTACATCCTAAACCCTACATCCTAAACCCTAAATCCTAAACCCTAAACACTATACTGGGCCCTGAGGTTTTGTTCCCCAGCCCGGCGTCTTCGTAACACGCGACTCCATCGTCTCTGAGGGCTCATACCACTCCTGGATTCACGGTTTGGGGATTTAGGGTTTAGGGTTTAGGGTTTGGGGTTAGGGTTTAGAGTTTAGGGTTTGGCATCTCAAGTCCAAGCATTCACTTCTTGAGAAGCGTTATCAAACAATGGTCAAAAACCACCCGCCCATTGGGCCCCACATCATTAAGAAACCTATAACCTTTACTCTACATCATGAAGCCTAGACTTCAAGCCCTGAAGCCTAAACTCTAAGCCCTGAACCCTAAAGTCTAAGCCCTGAACCCTAAAATCTAACCCTGAGCCCAAAACTCCAAGCCCTGAACCCTGAACCCTAAACTCTAAGCCCTGAACCCTAAACTCCAAGCCTTGAACTCCCCTGAACCCTAAACTCTAAGCCCTGCCCTAAACCCTGAGCCTTGAACTCTAAACTGCCAGCCTTGAACCCTAAACTGCCTTGAACACTAAACTCTAAGCCTTGAACCCTAAACCCTAAGCCCTGAACACTAGACTTCCTAGCCTAGGGCTCCAGCGTTGAACCCTAGGACTCCAGCTTGGGGCTCCAGCCTCAGCCTTGAACCCTAGGGCTTCAGGCTAGGGCCCTGAGGTTCCATCCATGACATTTCCCATTGAGGACCTTGCCCATTAAGGACCTTGCCCTCGAAAATAATTAACACTCAAATTATATATGAAAGAGAGGTTCAGGGCTTAGGGTCAAGGGTTTAGGGCCTAGGTTTAAGGGTTTAGGGCTTATGGTCTAGGGTAGTGGGCTTAGGGCTTTGGGTTAAGGGTTTAGGGCCTAGGGTTAAGGGTTTGGGGCTTAGGGCTTATGGTCTAGGGTAGTGAGTTTAGGGCTTAGGGTTAAGGGTTACGGATTTAGGGGCAGGGGTTGAGTGTTTAGGGCTTAGGGTTTAGGGATGAAGGATTAGGGATATCGGATTACCGCGTTCAGGGTTAAAGGTTTAGGGTCTATGGACCCCCCCACCTAGAAAGTAGATGCCCCTAAACCCTAAACCCTAAACCCTCAACTCTAAACGCTAAACCCCCACCTCCAGGGTTGACATGAACTCACAGGAACTCACCCAATGGTATCGTAGGGGTCCAGCCGGCTTACAACGCCTAAGTACTCTCATCCTAAACCCTAAACCCCAAACCCACTACCCTAGACCATAAGCCCTAAACCCCAAACCCCCAACCCTAAACCACAAACTAACCCTAACCCACAAACCCTAAACCCTAAATCCCGAACCCTAACCCCAAACCCTACACTCTAAACCCTAAACCTTAAATTTCAAAACCGTGCGGCGCCTAGGTGTGCCTACCCTTCAAGCTCTTGGATCCGAGATCCTACCTGGACCCTGGATGTCCTTCCATTTGGGGGTTCTGTCCTACATACTGTTGATGGAGGAAATCTTGCACCACCTCAAATCCCCAAGTCCTGGGAATTACAGCTTTTCAGGGCCCCTAAGTGGTGCAAGATTTCATCCATCAACAGTAGTCAAGGGTTTCAACAAATTAGGGATACCTTTTTGGAGGTCCCCATTGTAAAGATTAGAGTACATGGGGATCTATGTTGGCGTCCCTTTCTTTATGGAAACGGCCGTTTGTAGAGTATGTCCCAAAAAAAGTAGGGCATCCAGGATCCAGGTAAACATTAGCCCCTCATCAATTCTCAAACCCTCCCCCCCAACATAAAGGTAGGGTTTAGGATTTAGGGTCCTAAAGCATTAGCATACAGCCTGTAGGGTCTATGGGAGCCCACTCATTATCCCGCTACTTGGCCTTATCGGGGTCACCTGGGTTTTAAGCCAAGGCGAATGAGTACTGTTCTTTTGGTGGTTGAACCTAGT
>CAJNIZ010030946.1:43820-59662 GCA_905231905.1 Symbiodinium pilosum
CCCCAAATAAAATACTGCTCAAGTGTAGTTACTAAGTGCAACGAACCTCCAATCAGACCCTGAGCTCTAAGCGCGAGTCTAAAGCAAAACATTTAGGCCAGGCAAAATAAACCTGATCCCCCAACTCAAGCCCAACATCCCCAAACACCCACTCTAAACCTAAACCCTGAAGCCCATTCACCAAACAGGGTTTATAAGGTTGAGGCTTTAGGATTTTGGGGTTTAGGCCGAACCCTAAACCCTAAACCCTAAACCAAGGGGCATGGATGGGGTAGGACATCCCACCCTCTCCACCCCCTGGACCGCAGCATAGGACCTGAAATTTGGGTTAGGGCTTAAGGGTTTAGGGTTTAGGGGTTTAGGGTTTAAGGGTTTAGGGTTTAAGGGTTTAGGGTGTAGGGTAGGGCTTTAATCTAGGCATCCAAATTGCCCAATGTAGGTAATATCAACAGACTTTGGGGCCCAATGTAGGCATTATTGTATACTTGAATCCTAAGGGGAAAATTCCTGCACGTAGTTTAGGGTTTGGGATTTAGGGGCAGTATCTACGTATAACCTGGCTCGTAACCCTACCAGTAGTCCCCCTAATTAAAGGTTACCCAAAATTGCTAGGGTCACTCCCCCGCATTTAAGTACTAAGCTCTATGAACCTCCAAATAAGGCTTTAGGGTCCAGCATATTTCGGGAGCCGTGTTAAGATAGGAGCCCCACCCTGGATATTTAGGGACGCGTTTTTATGAATGCAGGGAAGGCTCATGTGGAGCTCTCTGCGCTATTGAGAAATAAGGGTTTTGAGTCTCAAGGTAGCATGCTTTGGGTTTACCGCAGGGCCATGAACAATTATCAATATCATCTTGAGGTCCCTCTGAGGTACCCTATACCAGAATTAATTCTACAAGGACTATGGAACCATAATACTGGTATTGATTTAGGCCCCTACAATAGGGCTTAAACCCTTAAACCCTAAACCTCTGGGCTCTGCATGTGTGGTTCGAGCTTGTTGGCCGATTCTCGATTTGCGTCGAAGCTTTTGTGCAGGGGTGGGTTTTTGGGTGGCTTCAGGCTTTGCTCCATGGATTGCGGGCTGAAGGGTTCTGGCTGAAGACATGCGATTTCGCGTTTAGCGCTGTCTAAGCCCTGGGCCCTACACCTACAATCCTAGATCCTGTAACTTGCTAAGATCTAAGGGGCTTTTCTGAAATTGAGGTTTCGGTGAGTCCTTCTAAGGGTCAGCATAGAGACAAGCCGATGAAGCCCAAATCATGTGATGCATCCGGAGAAACACAATACATGAAACCGCTATTCCAGAATCTTTTGTCTCCACAACACAAACAACATGACCAACTTCCAAACCTCAAGTATAGTCATAGTCTCGCAACCCCCTTCTCGCCCCCACGCTACTCCTCACGCGCTCCCCATGACCCCTGATCCCTCACTTAAGAACGCCTCAACGTTTAGCCCAAGATCTACAGTTATTCGGGTTTGTGGTTTAGGTGTTTACCATTAAACTACAGTTATTCACACATTCTGCTGGAGTAATAGGGGCAAATGCGCAAGCTTCCCGTGCAGGAATTGGGGGGGCTGCACTGCAGATCGTTTTTGCGGACCATGTTGGGACTACAGCTGCTTTGACATATTACGTAGTAAACCCTTTTGCTGTCCTATGATGAGCCACAAAAGCCTTTTACGAGGTAAACTTCGTGAGTCCGGAGAACCTCCAAATATGTACCCACCTCCTTCAAATCTTAAGCCTCCAAGATTTAAGTTGTCAACATTTGAGACTAAGAGGGTGCGGTGGACTGTGACAGTAGGAAGAAGCGATTGCCAAAGGGAACCTATCAAGAACAAGGTTTTATACCCTGAATACAGAAGCCTGTGTCCCAAACCCAGCACCAGTGATGTTCAACCCTGGCCCTGAGCCAGGTTTTTAGGGTTTAGGGTTTAGGGTCTAGGGTTTAGGGTTTGGGGGAAATGATGCCTCCGAATCTACAACAAGTAGCGACTTTGGGATATCTGGCCCCGAACCCCTAAGCCCTAAACTGAACTTCAAGGTTTTCAACAGCAATCCCAAAGGGTCCAAGTACCCCATAATCATATACTTACCCCAAACCTGTACTACAATTCCTAGTACCAAAATCCCAAGTACCTAATTATTGAGTACATGGACCCTAAACCCTAAACCCTGAGCCCCAAACCCTAATCCCTAAACCCTCTATATCCCTATGTACTCCTATATATCCCCTTTAAAGGGACCTCATTATTGAGTACATGGACCCTTAGGGAATTGTAACAAAGACCCAGCGGCCAAGCGCTTCACGAGCTCCGGGCGTCGCAAAGCTAAGTGCCTTAGCGGTTGGCCTTACCTGGACCCCAAAATGTAGTTCCTTTTTGGGTTTGGTATGGTTTTTGGTTAGGACCCTTATTAGGACTACCCAAAAGGTACTACATTGGAGGGTCTAGGTAGGGTTCGGGGCCAAATATATGTAAAATAATAGCCCTAAACCTGTAATAATAGCCATAAAGGCCATTATTTTACATACTTTTAGGGCTTAGGGTTCAAGATTTAAATCTTAGTGTCCAGGGCTTGGGGTTGACAATGGGGATTCAGGATCAAGGACGAAGGATATGCTGTTGCAGGATTGGCTTGCAGTTTAGGACTTGGGGTCGACCAAACATTCCAGTAACATAGCTGTTTGGGGGTCAAAAATGCGAAGTCCTACCCACAAAGCCCCACCAAGCCCTAGACAGAACTACACCAAAGGGTCCAGGTGGAAGGATGTCTTTCTCCGAAGCTCATGCACACACGACTGGGGCTTCCAGCTTCATGATTTGGAGTTCCGTGCTTCGTTGCAGCCAAACCTAAACCCTAGGGTCTAGGGTTTAGGGCTTAGGGTCTAGGGGACCCTAAACTCGAACCTTCAAGTAATAAGCACCCGGAACGATACCCGCCTAACCTAAGCGCAAAGATCTTGACCCTAAAGCCTCCACTGTAGCAACTTTGCGGTCATTTATCGAAATTTCGACTACACAGCTCCCGAGACCCACCCCTCTAAGAATCGAGAAACTAGAACCACAGCTTCGTACCCTTTACTAGTACTGGGTGATTTCGAGAAATCTTGCAGGGGGATCACTTCCTGGACCAGGGATCTGGGTCAAGGCTTAAGGTCTAGGGTTTAGGGTCATGTTGCGTCCGCAGAAATCCTTGTCAGGAGTCATGCCATGCTTCTGCACTGAATAGCTACAGGGTCCTAATTTTCGCTGGGCTGGGGTCACGCTACTATATGAAGAATGTCTAAGTTCCCCCTATAGAATTCAAAATAAATGATGGCCCGCAAAATCGATGTTCTTACTGAGGGAGGGCACTACCCATCCTAAACCCTATCCCCCCCTTTTAGCAATCCGAAGCCCTAACATGTTTGATCCCTAAGCCCTGTATGAGGAAGCTTTCTAACCACGCTATATAAAGGGTCCCCAATGGTGGGAGACCACAAGCCCTAAACCCTAAACGCCTAAGCCCTAAAGGCAACAGCAGAATGAGGACGAACAGAGCTACAAACCTGCATCGACAACGACTTGCTTCAACTGTTACCCACCACTTCCCGCTGCAAAAATTTCCGCTGTTACCCAGAATGTTGAACCATAAACCCTAAGGGACCTCAGCAATCGTTGGGGAATAGTCTTCGGACTTCGCAAGTATGAGTCCCCAAAGAGTTTAGGGTTAGAGTTTAGGGTCCCGTTTTACACGGTGCACCGTTGACCAAAAAGGATGAAAAGTATATGAGCTATAGTCTAAACTCCTAGTATCCCCTTTAATAAGCCCTCTAGTAGTCCCCTATATAATTCCCTATATAACCCCCCTTTAAGGAGTTTAGAGTATAGCTCATATAATTCTCATCTACTTCCAAAATCCCAAGTAACGATTACTGGTAGACAAGAAGGACCCAAAAGTACATAGCTACCGCATACCGGACCCATAGGCATTGCCCCTATAAGTTATGGAATGGATTCCTTATAAAGGAATGTATTGCGGGCTATACAAGATGAAAGAAGCACCATCATACCGCACCACCATACCCACCCTTTCCCGTCACCTGGTAACCCCAACATGAGCCGTATAGTCTAAACTCCTAGTCTCCTCCCTAAGAACCCCCTACAATAGTGCCATATATAAACCCCCGTTAAGGAGTTTAAGGAGTTTAGACTGTAGTTCAGACGCGCTTCTGCCTCTAAGAACACTCTTTTTTGAGAAGCCTCCACATATGAGCTACAGCCTAAACTCCTAGTATACCCCTTAATAACCCCTGTAGTAGTCCCCTATATAAGCACCCCATATAACCACCTTTAAGGAATTTAGATTCTGGCTCATGTAGCCTGGATGCTGCGCCACCATGGCACCGAAGGAAACCCCCAGGACGTAAACAGGAAGCCTGGACGATTTGTGTTTCGGATTTAGGGTTCGGTTTAGTGTTTCGGGCTTATGCATTTGGGGTTGGGGGGTTCTAGGGTGTAGGGCTTGGGTGCTAGTTAGGGTCTATGTTTGAGGAGTTGGGGTTGAGTCTTGGCAGGAGAAAATCTCGGATTTTGGACTGACTTGGGGCTTCTGGGGCTTGGGTTGAACCCTAAATCCTAAGCCTTCAACGTTATAACCTTAACCCTGAACCCTAAACCCCTAACCCCAAACCCTGAATCCTATAACCCTAAATAGCCCAAATGTTGCATCCAGAGTCTTCATTGAATATCAATTGCTACTTCAGGTTCCCCTGCAGTTCAGGGTGCAAGGTCATTACTGAGCTATGTAACTATATAGGGTATATGGAAGTTTCCCAAGATTAGGGGTACCACCGGGGTCCTTATAATAACGGTTTGGTAGCTTGGGTACTAAGTACGGGTGTGAATCAAATCATCAACTCAACCACAAACCCTGGGGTTTAGGGCTTAGAGTTTGTGGTTTTGGGCTTAGGGTTCAGGGTCTTGTACCCCTAAACCCTAAACCCTAAACCCTGTAGACTTGTGGAGTTGCTCCTCAGTCACGGTAGCATGGGCCCCCTGATCCCAGATGGCCGTCTTGAGCTCGGACTCGGATTCAACATGGTAGTTTCCCAAAATAAGGGTACCCCAATATAGACCCAAATATATTCTAGTCCTTATTATAGGGACCCCAAAGAGGTACTCCTAATTTTGGGAAACCCCCACATAGTACCGCAAGTCGGACAGCATCTTGCAGGCGACTCCCCTATCGCCACGGGTACGGAAAACCCTAAACCCTAAACCCCTAAACCCTAAACCCTAAACCCCTAAACCCTAAACCCTAAACCGGATCCCTAGCATTGACGCATGATTTCCGCTGCTAAAAATCCGAAGCCTCGCACCTCTTAAGGTCACCTCTATCCCTAAGGGTCCAAGGACCCAAATAACAGGATCCCTTTAAGGGGGTTATGAGGGAACATATAGAGTATAGGGTTTAGGGTTTAAGGGTCCAAGGGACCCAAATAAGAGGGTTGTAGGGCTCAAATACTGTACTATGAATGGTGTTTGGGCCCTAAAACCCCATTATTTGAGTCCTTGGACCCTTAGGGTATCAAGGCTCTGTTGCCGGGCAGTGAAGTCCGTTGTAATTTGAAGGCCTTCGCAGGAACAAATGTTGTAAGTGTGATTTCTGGGACTAAGCTGTTCAAATGAAAGTGCGCTGCAACACACGTAGCTACCAGAGACACTGCTGCTTACTGGAAGGACTCAATGGTCTTGCTTCTATTCTACAAGCGTTAAAACCAAGGATGGAAATTGGCTCTGCGAAGCAGATCACATACAAAGATGAAGAACATGCTTCCTGACCCTACATTTTCCACACTTCCCATTCATACGCCCCATCATACTCCTCTATATAATCCCCTATATACCTCCCTTTAAAGGTTTAGACTATAGCTTATATTGGCGGGATCTATCATGATGCACTGGTAGATGGGAGCATGGCGTGGATTCTGCGTTTGATCATGGATCGTTAAGGAGTGCCTCCATACCCCTAGGGCTCCAACTATCCCAATGTAGGTGGTTCAGGGTTTAGGCTTTGGTGCTTACGGATTAGGGTTTGTGTTTGTGCTTAGGGTCCAAGGGTTTGGGGGTAGGGTTTAGGGATGAGGTTTATAGGGTTTTCAGCCTGTAGGACCCAATGTAGGTATCATTGATATAGTTAGAGCCCCTTGGTGATGTAACATGCTGTTGGCTCTGCAGGAAGCTTGGCGTTCCCTTTGCTCCGGCGGGAAGGCTCTTTGTTGGCCACTAAACCCCTCCAAAACCCTATTGACCCTACAACCCAAACCGCCAGCCCTCAAACCCCGAACCCCAATCTCCGAAATCCCGAATTCCAAAATTGCTGCCCAGACCCTCCTTTGTAGTTCCCTTTTTGGGTAGTATATCATATTCCCCTACCAAAGAGCAGAAACTCAAAAAGGAACTACATGGGAGCCTTTGGTATACTCCCAACCCCTAGACACGAAACACCCAAACAACCCCATACGCTGCTTGAGAGAGAGAGAGAGAGATGAACATTGCTGCTCTTTCGGCCAGACCCGAGGACGGTTGCACACCACATGAGTAATGTTTTTTGTGGTTGTCCTTATATAAAATACTATACCCAAAAGGAGGATAGAATCTTACTCTATAATGGGTACCGTAGTATCCCCAAATACTATACTACTACTCAATTCATACAACATTCAAGCGCATAGGGTTAAACCCTAAACCCTTAAACCCTAAACCCTCACCCCTAAACCCTAAAGGTTCCAAGCCAAGATTTAAGGCTGCTTAAGGTTGTGCGGCTTTGAGCTTCGGGGTCGAACCCCCCCCCGGAACCTTTGGGTTTAGGGTTTAAGGTTTGACCCGAAATCCTCATCTCTGAACTCTGAACCTGACCCAGGCCCTAAATCCTAAACCCTAAGCCTTCAGACCTCAAGTGAAGGGTTGTTGCTTGGGAGCGAAGGATTGAATCTTTCTGGTGGAGCATGCCATAGAATACATGTCGTCCATCCCTCCACCCTATAGGTTGAGGGGTTTAGGGTTGAGGATTTAGGCGTATAAGGCTTAGGTTTTGCGGTTTAGGGTTGAGGGTTTACGGTTTACCTGTAACTAGAAATGCCTACAGTTTTATGGAATTTACCGACTAAATCCCCTCCCCTGGCACCTCTCCGGAAAGATAGTCTCTAGCAGCTTGGCTGCGTCGTCAGCGTAATCTTCCATGGTACACGGCTCATCCTCCCCGGGGGTTTCGGGTTTAGGGTCTAGGGTTAAGGTAGAGTATTCAAAGGGTTTGACGAGTAGGTTGCGGGCATTAGGATTCAGGGGCTTGTGTTTAAAGCGTAGGAATTCATCGGGGCTCTCAAGTCTTGAGTATAAGGTCCATATTAACCAGACCTGGGTACCAGAGTCTTTGACTGTAATAGTAATTGCCCTACACCCTAAACCCTGGTTTTCCAACTAAGCATACGCGTAGGTTCCTTTGAATGGGGGTTGTGGGTTTAGGGTTTAGGTCCCTGAACCCTCAACCTTAAATCTTGAACCTAGGGCTTATCCGGGCAGCAGAATGTGTTGTTTAGCCTTTAGGTTGAGTGTTGGGCCACTTTTCTGGGTTGCCGTTAAGGAACTTAGGAAATTGCAGAAATCCTGCTATGCACTATATACTCATATTATGGTAATTGAGTTTGACTTCCCTTCCTAAACTCTAAACCCTAAACCCCAAACCGCGTGGGAGGCTCCAAAAGGTAGAGCCACCAATGTAGTTCCCAAGTCCTGATCTTAGGGTTTAGGGTTCAGGGTCTAGGGTAGCACCCCACAAACGAGAAATGATTCCTAAAGATTCTGGTAAACCATGATGGGAATATTCAATATTTCGGGAGCGGGGGTTGTAAATGTTATGCGGAGGGAGTTTGCATCTTTTGAGGAGAGTGATTAGGGGACCCCAGGAAATCACCTTCTGAATACGGTTCCATCCCAATGGAAGACGAAACGGCTCTTAGAAGAGTTCGCCCTGAAAGGTACCCTAATCCTGCCCTGAACGATGGAGCGTCTCTGCAGCAACCATTCCCATCTAGGATTGAGCGACAGAAGCCCGAGCTGACACTGGGTTGCTGTTAAGAAACTTAAATTAAGTTACCGTAATTGGGGCTTAGGGTTAAGGGTCTAGGGTTCAGGGGTATATATATATATGTGATTCATATGCTTTCCCCAATGTAGTGACTTAAATTAAAAAGTTCCTTAACAGCAATCCAATAGAAGCCCGAAGAGCTGGAGCTCCGGCCAGCCCACGGCACGATAGGACGTGGAAGTTGGTCGTCATACGCGATCAAGCCAGGATGAAATCCTCCTATACCCCTATGTAGTTCCGTTTAGGGTCGTGTAGTATAATCCCCTGCCCAATGCCTATAAAAAAAGGAACTGCATAGGAGCCCTTGGGTAGTGATTTCAGACCAGAACCCTCAACCCCTGGAAGGGTTTAGGGTTTGGGGCTTACAGCTTAGAACCCTCAACCCATCAGGTGGTTTAGGGTTTAGGGTTTCGGGTTTAGGTTTAGGGTTTAGGGTTTCGGGTTTAGGTTTAGGGTTTAGGGTTTCGGGTTTAGGTCTAGGGGTTAGGGTTTCGTTCGGGTTTAGGTTTAGGGGTTAGGGTTTCGAGTTTAGGTTTAGGGGTTAGGGTTTAGGGTTTAGGGAACTCAAAAGCAAATGGAAACTACCATACTGCCACTGTCTTGGGCTTCGAACTAAGACTTCTGGCGCAGACTCTTAGCAACCTTATCGCCCGGTTCAAGACACCCAACCCGAATTCCCACAAAACCAGATGTAGTGTTTCAGGAAAAACCGTAGTTCCTCAGGGTATCAGATACTATAGCCTGATACACCAAGTGGGGCTTGGTATACTCAACATTTTTTTCGACAAGGATCCAGAGTTCTCAGCCCTGCACCCTACGCATCCAGCCCCGACTCTGTCCTTGATGGTTGACCTCCCGGTATTCCGATGGTCAAAGGCCAGTACCTTTTGCGGAAGCTGAGGCCGATCAGCTTACACCCACAATCAGACCTTTGAATTGGATTCTAGGATTCAATGTACGCGAACTCCAACATACAGAGTGCTACGGATGAGAGGGTGGTTTAGGGTTTAGGGTTTGTGACGCACATATGTCATGTGCCCCAGACTCTAAACTGATGGGCTGCTACGTGGTTCCTTTTTTGAGTTGTGATGATGCTTGTGGTAAAGGGTTTTAGTATACCATCCAAAAAAAGAACTACATAGGAGGCCTGGGTAAACCCTACACCTGAACCTAAGCCCCTTATACCTCAAACCCCTTAACCCTAAACCCCTACTCCCCAATCCCTAAACCCCTAAGCCCTAATCCCTAAATCCCTACTCCCCAATCGCTAAACCCTAAACCCCTACTCCCTAAACCTGAACCCAGAAACCCTACAGCCTAAACAATCCTAAGAAAAGCGCATACCAGGTTGGGCCCTCTATATACAGTATTGGATCCTGACCACAAGCTTAACATGCCGAACTCTAAACAAGCCGGTCTTCAATATAGGGACCCCCTTGGGGGCTGACAAAGGAGTTGAACAATTCTTTAAAGCGGTTTAGGGTTTAGGGTTTTAAAGTGCCCATTTCTGAAACCGTTTCCTCTCAAAAGCATCCGAAGTACTTGGACTCCTTTATGAACAGGGGCATACTGTGAATGGAGGAAATCTTGAAGCACCTCATACAAGGGTTTCCAACACTGACGCGTCCCTTTGCAGGGGGGCATTTAATGAGGATTATGAGATTGGGGTATAAAAGAGGTCACCCGCTTTATCCTCTACCGTAGGACTTACAGTAACTTGGAGATCTCAAGCCTATGAGATTCGGCTCCCACCCCTGACCCCTCCCAGGTAGGAGTTCAGGTTCTTAACTGCAGCAGTTTAAGTCTTACGGTGTTTTGCATTCCGCATGCCGCACGCACTGTATGATCCAAATCCCTTCATACTGGTGGTAAGTCTTCCCCCCACCCCTACTGAGAGAGAATTCTCTCCTGAATGATGGACCTTATACATCCGGGTCCATATTCAATGTAAAGGGTGGGTGGGGTGGTGCATATTAGTATTGTGAAGAGGTTGGCACATGTCCTGAAAATTCTACCCACCCTCAAACCTAAACCCTAAACCCTGACACCCTAAACTTTAAACGCTGAAACCCTAAGCTGGCCCTAAACCCCCAGCCCGCCCATACAACCCTACACAGGCACGATTCAGGGTTTAGGGTTGGGGGTTTAGGGGTAGGGCTCCGGGCTTAGGTTTTAGGGGCAGTTTAAAGTTTGGGGATGCACCTTAAGGGTCTTGACCCCGAGCACCAAACCCTAATGCTACCTTAAGCCCTGAGCCTGAACCCAAGAAATCCAAACATGAAGCCCCAAACCCCTAGAGGAGGTATAGTCTGAACTCCTAGTATCCCCCTTAATAACCCCTACAGTAGTCCCCTATGTAATCCCCCATATATCCCCCTTTAAGGAGTTAGACTATGGCTCATATGATAAACCCTAAACCCTAACCCCTTAAACCCTAAACCCTAAACCCACTTCATGCAGAAGAAGCCTTGAAAAAACCGATGGAAGCATTGACATACTGCTGGTCGGTGGTTTTGCGCAGATCAGCAGTCCTTATGCATGGTTAGGGTTTAGGGTTTAGGGTTTTAGGGTTTAGGGTCGGTGGTTTTGCGCAGATCAGCAATCCTTATGCATGAATAACGCGGTTAAGGTCTAGGGTTTGCGAATGGAGCTTTGGGGTACATTATCCCCAAACCCTAAATCTTGAAGCGTACGTTATGTTGAAGTTGTGCAAGACTTCTTGCGGAACAATACTGGTAGTTTCCCGAAATGAGGGGACCCCAATATAGACCCCCATATACAGTCCTTATTGTAGGGACCCCGGAAAAAGGTACCCATAATTTTGGGCAACCCCTACTAGCAATGCTCAGGCGTGTGCCTTGCTACCTTGGTATGATCTTTGGCTTGGGAGTTCCTGGCTGTAGGTCTTAAGCTTACCTGAACCCTGAAAGTATGTAACATAATGGCCTTCAGGGCTATTATTATGGGTTTAGGGCTATTATTTACCTACTTTCGGGGGTTTAGGTAATCCATCTTCAAGGTGCATGGGGTTTTCTGCTTTCTACTTTGCCATCTCCCTTTGATGCCTGCCCCTGAAAACCTCCTCAAGCTTACGACTCATGCCTTGCATGAAAGGAAGCTGGGTCCTGACAAGCTTACTTGGAGATTTATGGGACTTAGCATACTGGGCTTGCAAACCTACCTATAATCCCCTACATGGCCTTTCAGGCTTTTCCCAAATTATAAGTAAAGTTACGACCCCAGTCATATGCAGTGAGCAAATCCCACGAACCTTCAAGTACGGAGTTCTGGAGTGACATGCGGGGAGCGGGACCGAATGCCTGAATTGATGCCATAGATCAGGGAGTTGTCCTTTGTACCCTTGGGTTTGGGTCCCTAAACCATAGAATATGGCCCTCAATAAGGGTGCTTGGGCCACAAAACCTAGGGTTACAAACATTAAGGGTACAACCTCAAAGTCTTCGAATAGAACTTATGGTCCCCTTCTTGATACCCCATAGATTAGGGGCCCTTTTATGATAGGAACCCGTTACTCGGAATTAAACCCTAGCCTGAAACCCCCAAGCCCAAGCCCTTAATCCCAAACCCTGAACCCCAAATTATACACCCTCAAACTTTTCCTAAACCCTAAACCCTAAATCCTAAACCCTAAACCCTAAACGACAAACCCTACATTCTTAACCTCAATTCCCTAGCCCTAAACCAGCCTTGCGCGTGAAGGCTTCAGCCCTGGCATCCCATGGCTCCCAGCATCATATTAGTCCCCCTTAAGGGTTTAGGGTTTATGGTAAATAGAACATGCTTTTTATGGGGTTCTATAGGGAGAATGGAAAAGAACATGGAAACTCCTATTTGGGGTATAGTCCGCCTTCAGTAGATAGAATATGGAGTATATGGGGATCTTATTATAGTATACCCAAGGCCATATTCTATCTAGGGGGACTATAAACCTTGGAACCTTCAGCTCTTCCAGATTTGGTTAAAGTTTAGGGTTTGGGGTGTAGGGCTTAAGGGTGTATCATTTAGGGTTTAGGGTTTAGGATTTAGGGCTTGGGTTTTAGGGTTCACCCTGCCTAAACACCAAGGGTACATAGACTTAAAGCGATTTTTGCTTCCGGAGGGGTCTTGGGACATAATTTCTGCCTACTATACTCAAAGCCCCAACCCCGACCCCAGGAAAGACTTACTGTAGAAGTTTAGTACCGTCTACCCTTATGTTGTAAAAAAAAATCTAGGAATCCTCAAAGGCTTGAAGGGCGCGTACTTTGTAGCACAACTGCTTCAGGCACATCGAGCGTCGATCCCATAAGGAGGAACAGCACTTCCTCCTTCGCGCCTGAAAAAGGTTCAGCGTTTAGGGTCGGGGGAACCCCAGGGTCCAAGTGCTCAAGAACTACTGTACAGCTTCAGGTACGAAAAATACTGAGAAACTGTATTGTGGCCTAAAACCCCATGATTCGGTTCCGAGGGGCACAATAGAAACACCAAAGAGGAATTCATAGTCTACTCTCACCTACTTGAACATTCAAGCTATTTGGGGGCTTCCACAAACCAGGGCTACGTTCCAGGGGTCCTTCTAACCAGAGTTGTTGATTTCTTGGGCGGGGGGTTCACAAGAGGGAACACTAGACCTCTTAGCAATTGCTTATTATAGCCTTGCCCGAAGGGTCCAGGTATAGCTCAGAAAATGTACTTTTTTTCCTACTATTGATGGATGAAATCTTGCACCACCTAGGGGCCCTGAATTACCGTAATTCCTCGGACTGTAGAGACTGAAGGTCGTGCAAGATTTCCTCCATCAACAGTATTGCCCCAAAACCAGGTATTTCCTTACTGGGTACTTGGGCCCTTGCTAAGCCCTAATCCTTAAACTCTTCTGTGAGTTCTTGGACTTTTGAGTCTTTGAGGAGTGCTATATCCACAGGGCTACATCTCCGCTTCAAGCAGTCAAACTCTGCCCCTCTTCGCCCATACACGCAGCATTGAAATAATTATCATAGTTTTGCGTTTTAGTGAACGCGAAACCCTACTTGGAGCCCCTGGGTTGCTGTTCAACCTACTCATACTGAGTTGTACACTGAGTTCACTGACCCTATCTATCCCCCTCTCAGACTGTAGCAGAAGACTTAGTTTTTTGGGGTGCCTGTAAAACTCACCAAACCAGAAAAGCTAATGACTACGCAATTACCCAAGGGGAGTCAGGATTTTTTGTTTAGAGGGCGTGGGGTCTTTCGAGTTGAATGAAGGGGTTTATACACAGAGGTTATGCCAGGCATGATGAGGGCTGTGTATGGGAACCCTAAGCCACTAAACAATCTCTAAACCCTTAAGCCACTAGCCCCAAAAAGCGTTATGCCCTGAATCCCTACACCCTAAACCCACCCTAAACCCTAAACTTGGAACCCTGCAAAACCTAAGCCATGACCCCCATGCCTTGAAACTCTCTCCGGAGTGGTCCCTGCACCTCATAGTAGAGCTTGACGCCTGCGCAAGCTCACAGCTCTTTCTCCCAGACCCCCGGAAGGATCTAGAAAGTACAACCCCCTCAAAATTTCCTAGAAATCACCCAATACCTAAACCCTAAACCCTAAACCCTAGTAGTATAGGGTACCATAATTGGGGGTTCTACTTCCCAGATCCTCCCAGGGGTCTGGGCCGGTGGTTCGGGGGTTTTGGGAGGATTGGAGGTTTAGTTCATGGTTGAAGGCTTTAGGGTTTCCGGCCTTAGGGGGTTTACCTAAGTTTAGGGCTTAGGGTTTACGTTTAGGGTTTAGGGTTTAGGATTTAGGGTTTGGGGCTTAGGGACCTCATACTCAAAAAACATCAATGAAAGTGTAAGGGGCGGGTGGATATTGAAGCCCACTCTTGATGGGATCTAGCATGTTATTTCTGGACTTCGAGCCCCAACCCATCAATTAAGGAATGCACCCTGAAATAAGATGAGGTTGAAGGCTTAGGGGTTCGGGAACACGGACTCTTAGGAGTATAATATAGAAAGTAGCAGAAAGAAGCGCCCCCTCCCCCCCTGAAGATTCGAAGATTCTTAAATATCACCCAACAGCCAACAGTCAGCAGTTTAGGGGTTTAGGATTCAGGGTTAGGGTTCAAGGCTTGGGGTAGAACATCCAATGAGAAATACACTGTACCATATTGGGCGTTCCTAGAGGCGCGAAGTTGCGGGTATCATTCTTGCAAACTTGGCTACACGCTGCTTCGGACCGAGAGTAAAACTTGTGGATTCGAGCTTATGGTTTAGCTATAGGATTCAGGGTTTAGATTTAGGGTTTAGGGTTTTGATGTTTACGGCGAGGTGGCTTGCAATGTAATGGGAGCTGCTGAGCATGGCCACAGAAGTGTTTGAAGCTCTCATGTAATCGTGCCCCAACCCATCTGGGAGGATCTAGAAAGTTGAGCCCCTAAAGGGTTCCTAGAAATTACTCATGGTAGTATAGGGTACCATAATGGGGGTTCTACTTTCTGGATCCTACCAGGGGTCTGGGAAGTATAACTGCTACTGATGACCTGACTGTAAGGTTCAGGGACTTACGGAGCTTCTACTTGTTGTATCAGTACACCTACAAGTTGAGTATAAACACCCTGAACATCCAAGTGCAGGACATCCCAGAACTCAACTGAAAACGCTGTATCGTACATGCCTAGGGTCCCCACCCTAAACCATAAATCCCAAACCCTAAACCCCATGTCCAACCGTGGATCCCCTCAAGGCAAACCTTGGGGAACTCCTCCTAACTCGTTAGAGGATGATACTATTATTGCTGAGGGTTAGGTTTTAGGGTTTGTGGTTTAAGGTTTAGGGAATAAGGGCATATGTCGTATGCGACGCATACAGGAATTATATCTCCTTATTTCCTACGAAGCACCAGTAAGTAGCAGCGGTACTGATAGTGCTATAGTTATAGAGACATCTTCTTGGAATTATTAGTAAATGCAGTGCGGTGCCGTGCTGGCACTTCTACTTAACCCTAAACCCTAACCCCTAAACCCTAACCCTGTTATTGTTATCCCAGGGGCCCCTCAGGGCCCCATATAAAGGCCTAGTATTCCGAGTTGCTCAGATATGGTTTTACCGGGTTTCTGTTAAGGAGCTTAACTAAGTTATCATAATGGGCATGTATAGTAGTTCATATTCATATAGTTCACGACAATTCTAGTAAGTTGAATTAAGATCCTTATCAGCAACCCAGTTTCGGGTGTAAAGCCTCAAAAACGGGACGGGTTGCAACTAACTACACTCTCCGGATTTGAGGTTTAGAGTTTAGGGTTCAAGTCTTTGGGGTTAGCTTTGAGGTTGTGCGTTGGGTTTCAGGTCCCGTGTTTTGGGTTTGAAGGTTTGGGATTTATAGGCTTTATTCTCTCATAACCCTCGCAATTATGATCTTCATCCTCGCCTCTACCTTTCCTTGAACCCTTACCCCAAAATTAGGGTTCGGGTTTAGGGCTTTGGCTAACCCTGAAACCTAAACCAGAATCAAATTTAAAGCGTCAACACAGCTTCAGGCCTTCAATAGTAAACTTTAGGTGGACCCCCCACCCAGCAATAGTGACTATAAGGCATAATGGTAATTAGAATGGGGTCCTCTTCTATTCCTATCATACCGCTTTTACAGGGTGGGCCCTAAACCCTAAGCCCTAGACCCTAAACCCTAGACCCTAAACCTCAAACCCCAAACCCTATACTATACAG
>CAJNIZ010030957.1:8237-27626 GCA_905231905.1 Symbiodinium pilosum
AAGCCCCTAAACCCCTATACCCTACACCCCTAAACCCTCGACCGCTCTTCCATGCTCTGATGCTAGCCCAGCCTTGTTGCCTGGAGCCAGGGTTCCGAACCTTGCCATTCAGTGATGCGAATTAAGGTTTAGGGGTTTCAGGGTTGGGTTTAGGGTCATGATGGGGCTTAGAGGTTCGGGGCTTACACTTAGGCGTTAAGAGGCTTAGGGTGAACGTTTTCAGGGTTTAGGGTTTGGTGGTTAAAGGCTTGGGGGTTTTGGGGGTTGAAGGCTTGGGATTTAGAGCTTAAGGCTTAGGATTGAGGGCTGATGGCCAAGTTCTTTTGATGCAGAGCACTTTCCTCACGCGGTCCGCTGGTGAGGGCTTGGGCTTGGATCGGATGACCGCTGAATGATACGAGTCCACGAAGGACGCGGTTTAGGGTTTAGGGTTTACTTCGAACTGTTTTGCTTGGGGTTTGCTTACGGAGACAAAGCATTGATGCCTTCATTCATTCCCAGCTACGTCCCCAATGTAACATGGAAGCAAGCCCCCAAAACAGCCTTTGAAAGACCCCGTCCCGCTAAAGGGATTGTATGTGACGCAAGATTTCTATTCGCTGTCTTGCCCACTGGACACCCCGCATATACACTCAGCATGCTTCAGGGCGAGCCCTAAACACTAACCAAAATCATAATCAACACCCGGCCATATTTTTCGACACGCTTCTGCTCTACTACCCTAGACCCCAAAAACCTTTATAGACCCTACCCCTTCTGAGGTTCCCTGCCTAGTGTTTACATAGGGCTTAATTAGGAATTGGGGTTCTCCCTGAAAAAACCTAACTCCTAAACCCACGCTGCAGGTGGGGGTTTAGGCAGGGCAGTAAGAGGGAGGTGAGCCTTCTTGCCAAATTTGCCAAGTCCTAAGCGGTGCGTTAGGTTAGGAGTTACAAGACGACCCCCCCAAATGTACCTCCCCCCCCCCAGGGTTTAAGGAGCTAATAAGGACTATATTATGGAGCTTGATAAGGCCTAATAGGGTTCTAAATTGGGGAAGGAGTACATTTGGGGGGGTACATGTTTAACTCCTAACCTTGAGACCCTGACCAACTGAAGCGTTCACTCGCTCCAGCCATTCCCGGACTTCAAGTGGCTCCACCAGCCTGGTTTAAGCTTTAGGGTTTGGGGGTGGCTCCACCAGCCTCTTTGGAGATTTCTTGCCGGGCGTGGCGATGTCTGGGGTATTTGAAAGGCTCGGACAGATATGAAGGGTTTTCTCTCTCTTGTGCAGCATCAGGGAGTTTTGCACCAGGGAGTTTTGCACCAGGGAGTTTTGGTGACGGGCAAGCTCAAGGTCGAACCGGCCTGGGAATGCGAAGAAATCATTCAGGAAGAAACCCTAAACAAAGGGGTTAGGGTGTAGGGTTCAGGGTTTAGGGTTTAGGGACCCAAAACCCCCAAACCTAGACCCTGTTGCAGCTCTCGAATGGCCACCCTCCCACAAGGGCCTCCAATGTGACTTTTCGTCACAGCGACAACGATTTCCGGCCTGATCATCCCTGCTACATCACAGCAAACCCCAAAACCCTAAAACCCTAACCACCTAAAGTCAAACCCCAAACCCTAAAACCCTAAATCCTAACCACCTAAAGTCAAACCCCAAACCCTAAAACCCTAAATCCTAACCACCTAAAGTCAAACCCCAAACCCTACAACCCCAAACTGAACCCTAAACAGGGGACCCCTTATCAGCCTAGGTAACCACCTAGAGGACCCCTTCTCAGCCTAGGTGCTTGTAGGATCTCTGCTCAGCATTGACCCGAGGCCGGGGGGATTGAAATAAGCGGGCGTGCCTGAGCGAGACGTTTTGGGGTTATATTGGGATAATGGAAAAGAAAATGGAAACTACAGGGAGTATAGGGGTTATGTAGGGATTATAGGGATTATATAGGGCTTAGGGTTGCAGGGTTTTGGGTTTAGGGTTTAAGGGTTTCAGGGTTAATTTTTTGTGTCTAGAGCTTTGGGCTTAAGTAGGGGTTTACGGGTCTAGATTTGAAGCTTCAATGTTTAGGTTTTGGGGTTTACGGGTTGAGGTGCGGAGCTTTGGGTTTAGGATTGGGTTTGGGGTTGAGTCTTAGGACCCTAAACCCTAATGCCTAAACCCTACGCCCGAAGACTTGGGGGCAAGTTCATGATGTCGGCTTGAAGCTGAATTTAGGGTTAAGGGCTTAGGGTCAGGACCTTGTGAGGCCTAGGACTTGGGGTCTAGGGCTTGTGGGGTCTGGGTTTCAGGACTGTATTCCCCCTAGACTTATAGCAAAACCATGATCTAAGTAATTCCTCATAGGATCTTCTTATACAAAAAATCAGGGGTTACGATTGTATTCCCCCTAGACTTATAGTACAACCATGATCTTAGTACTTCCTTATAGGATTTAATTCTACTAAAAAAATGGAGAAGACTTCCCAAGGAGACTGCGGATGAGGTGTGTGGCAGACATCCCGAGCTCATAAGCTCTGCAAGTTGGATCTGTGACCAAAACTGTTCTCTGTAGACTTTAAGAGGACTCCAAGATTCTTCGAAGCTCGGATCAACCCTAAACCTTAACCCCTGAACTATCAGAGTCCAAGGTTAGGAGTGATTTTTTTTGGGCTTTAAGGTTCAACGTTGCTCCCCTATTAACCCCCCACACTGTCTCCTGCTTTGGCTTCCTCTAAACTAGCCTCTGTTAGCCCTAGCCATCCCAAAAAGTCCTCAAGCCCAAGCTCTGCTGGGATCCCAAAACCGAACCCTACACCTTCACGTTTATGACATAGAGCTGGTGCCCCTAGATCTACGGTTAAAACATCATATCTAATGATTCGCTATTAGGAGTGCTGGAGTTCAACTTATCGGGGTTTAGGCCTTATTTCAACGTCCTCCTCCATTGTTGCGGGGCCAGAACTTCTTTTAACACCAGCCGGCGCTAGATGCATACGAACTAGTAGGTCTGGGTAGGAAGCCTACAAGCTCCAGACAGTCTCTTGCACTCAGTTTAGACATGCGCAAGAATGTTTCGAAACGACTGAACATCATGTGAATCCCTGCAATGATCTGTTCCCATCCTGCCCGTCACTTAGCTGATAAGTTCGTTCCATGCGTGATGAGTTTGATGCTCTTGTCGGAATTCTTAATGAAAGCAGAGAAGTGATCAATAGAACTGGAGTACGTACTGGAACCAGGCTTCCCACTGCCCAATGCAGCATTGTTGCCACCGCCCGCTGTTTGTGATTCTCATACAACGGAGCCCTGATGTCTTTCTCAACTTTGCCTGACAAGCTGGTGTTTTCGGTGAAATTCATCTCACAATTTCTGCCTTTTCTGTTGGCGAATCTGTATGAGGCTTTCTCATGGACGAACAATGGGGGCAGTAATTTGAAAACTTTGCAACGCAAACGCAAAGATCTCTCCCAACACGCCCCTAGGCGTCCAAAACTCTAGGTACTATGTATATACTTCTTGGCACTCAAGTAGGTATGGACCATGTATTTGGAGCCTCAGGGAACCCTTCGAAGATCTTCGACATATTCCTTTCTCCTGCAAACGTTTAGGCGTTGCAGTTGCCCATGGCAAGGATACGAAGCTATTTACTGTTTGGACTTTTTCCGCATACCCTGAAACTCAGTCTAGGCATCCAAGCACCCTAAAGTAGGTAAGATTTTTCGACTTCATGGCCCTTGGACTCCGCATCTCGCCCAACCAGATGCCCTGCGTGGATAAGGCTGTCAAAGCTTTTGGAACCCCCTAGGGTTTAGGGTTTAGGAATCCCAGTCTATCATTGTAAGACGTTGACCATGCTAGACATAGGAGGCAGCTAGCAGCTAAGGACATGTCTTCGATGAATTACTTGCATGACCTCAAATCCTGAAACTCGTTGCTTTTGACTGCGCGAAATTATGCCTACCCCAACTCCTAAACCCTAAGCCTTAAACCCTAAAATTGAATCACTGCAGCTTACAGATATCTTTCAACATCCCTCTTGGGGCATCTTCCAAACACATTCGCCAGGATTCGGGGCCTGCTCCCAATGTTTGTCTAGGTTTTAGGGTTTTAGGGTTTAGGATTCAGGGTTTAAGGTTCCCTAAACCCTAACCCTAAACCCTAACCCAAAACCCCAAAACCCTAAACCCTTTTCAGGGTTCATGCGTGCCATACCTCAAACCTGGAACCTTCTCCCAGGGCTCCGATGAAGCTCCTTGAATGGGTTTTAGCAACTAAGAGATAGACTGCCACAAAAAGTACTACATGGAGGCCTCTGGGTCTACCCACAAATACCCAAAGAAATTCATGTAGGAATATAATATATACTTAGGGCCTGAAGGCTTTCCCATATACGTACTTTGGTGCTGAAATATATACGATATTCTACAGGGATCCCCTGGGCTACAGCTGAAGAAGTTTTCCACAACATGCTCTTTTCGTGTGGCAGAAGTTCTGCCCCTCCAGCATCCACCTCCTTCCGCACGGTTTACTTCAGGATTCGGGGTTTAAGCTCAGAGTTTAGGGTCCAGGGTTTAGGCTTTACAGGGTTTAAGGTTTACGGTTCAGGATTAGGGTTCAGGGTTTCGGGTGCCCAGCACCTGAGCCAATGCCCTGTACTCATATGCGTTCACTTACCAAGCGTCATAACCCAAAGGGTTCATGTAGCTATATGGTATATACTTGGGCCCCAAAGCAGGTATACGGGAAATTCTTTGGGACCTAAGTACATACAATCTTCCTACATGGACCCTTCGGACAAAAAACGCCAAGAAGAGGACTACGATGGCACGCTCCCATCTGGAGAGTCCTTCTCATACATCCCTGAACCCTAAGTGGCCTGCCAGCTCTGGGTGAATTTTGCCCAGGTCGAGAACCTTCTGGGTGATGGAAGCTGTGTCGAAGCCTGTTTAGGGTCTTGGGGTTTTAGAGTTTAGGGTTTGAGGTTGTTTTTTTCTTTTTTGTTCATGGCGTCTCTTTTCCACCTGCAGAAGGGTTAAAAGCTCGTCCGTGCAGGTTTGGGGGGTGGGATTTAGCGCCTTAGTGATGAAGTAGGGGCCTGGGGGTTTAGGCACCGTAATGGGGAATCAATAGGAAGCGAAATTAAATGTGAAGTGTAAACTACTACCCGGTATTTAAGGTTTTAGGCTGGGTACAGCCAACCATCCATTAACTGTGTGTACTAAGGTTTGTAGTATATAACCATAGGATCTATCTAAATGGTGCAATATCTAAGGTCTAGGGATGTAGGCTTCGCGTCTTAGGGATGGGTGTTCAGCTGTACATTCCACAACGAAAGGATGTCTCCCCTGCAGCCAACATAATTCGAGTCTACTATTAGTACTACGATTACTATTACCATTATGCTTCTCATTATTATTGCTAAATGTCTCAAGCAACGCTTGAGGAGCTTTTCACAACAGTTGCTTGTACGTATGTCCTCTTAGAACTCAGAGTATGAGCGCTGTTGCCACAAGTTGAACGAAAGCCAGAAATACATCAAGTGGGAAGGATCAATTAACTAGGAGTTGGATTGGGATTATATAGGGGGTATATGGGGATTACATTGGGATTATATTGGGAATACATAGGGATGGAAGGGCAGATTCGAGTTGCAAGCTGCTTGTCGGCTATACTAGGCTATATTTTGGGTTCTAGTGCCCCTTAAGTAGATAGAATACAGGGTTTAGGGTTTAGGGCTATCGCACAATCTTCCTGAATGAGCGAACGGACTGCAAAAACAAATCGTATGAACAGCTTAGGGTGGGTTCAGGGTTCAGGGTTCAGGGTTTAGGGATTGAGGGTTTTGGGTTTAGGGTTCAGGGCCTAGGGAAGCTCACAAACCATGCAACAGCTTGCGGCCTGTACACCTCAAACCCTAGACTCCAATCCTCCTAAAGAGATGCCATGTCTGGAAACCTCGCCTCAATCACTAATCTGACATGGGATTTTGAAGAAGCAGCCTCCTCGATTTCAGGCTCCGACATGGTTTAGGTTTTAGGAGTTAAGGGGTTTCGGCCCCAACGCATGTAAGACTAAGCTCTTTCGCCCTGGAATTGTGGGTAGCTACACATCAAGCCCTTTCTCCCAGGGAATTGTGCAGGCATTCAAACAATGATCCAATTTCCTCATCCCCTACTAAACACCAGTACCGGATTGAGGTATGATTCAAAGTTATCTATCTCTCTTCTTTCCAGCTTGACGCAGGTTTGTGTTTCCTTGAAACTCCAAACCCTCAATCCGGAACTCCTTCTTTGGGCCTTGGTGGTAAGCATGCTCCCACGTGCCACAGCAACCATCACGGTGCGTACCGCAGCGCCCGAAGCGGGGCGTCAGATTGCCTTTGCATGTGGTTGCAGGCCTCATGCTCATTTTTGACTTTGGACCCCAAAGCCCTAAACTTTAAGCCCCAAACCGTAAGTCCTAAACCCTAAGCCCCAACCCCGAAGCCCTAAACCCTAGATTTTTTTAGTTTGGTTAAGTGCAGGGCTGAAGGGTGGGGTCGCGGTTTACAGGAATGCAAGGCTCAGGGTCAAGCCTGCGAAGCTTAGGAGTTTGGGGTGGGAGAGGACTTCCCATCAAAGCATTGCGCCCAGGTTTTGGGGGGGTCTAGGAGGGTTAGGGTTTAGGACGTTTGGGTTTAGGATGTAGCTGCCCCATTTTGAGGGTGAGTGCTTCAAATCTTGTGGCTTGCCTGAGCCCTGTATGATTCCTTTTTGATGTCCTTTGGCAGTCGCCTCTTGCGTCCGAATTTTGCGCGGCTCTTGCGTTCCACATGAACCTTGCTCCTCGCGAACGTTCAACGAAATTCCACGAACAAGTACTTGGCCTGTCCTCACCCAAACGGTCCATGTATGAATATGGTATATATGTGGGCCTAAAGGGTTTATATACCGACTCTGCGGCCCAGTATATACTGCATAGCTGCATGGACCCTTTGGGTGAATGCTCATCTGCCTTGGAAGTGCCCAGTATCCGGTGTGGACGCCGAACAGGACGCATAGTTGACAGGACTTGTAAGCCTTAAGCTACAACCTCACCGACGCTTGGACATACCAGTAGTAGACGCAACGAACTTTGGTACTTTCCACTGCTGATTATGAAGAGTTTTGTCATGACTGGCATTGCAACCATCCTGGCCATTGCAGTTGGTCCAACAGCCTGCAAATCTATTTGCCGAACGCCAACCAAGACCAAAGCCAAAGAAAGCCATAACAAGCCCTTAACAAGAGCCTCTATGTGGGGAAGGTAATGTGGGGAAGGTAATGCTCATAGGCCTTTTATGGATCAATTTGGCCGCATAAGTGGGAGTCCTGAAGCCCCAGCCAGACTGCCGAAAAACCTACAAGCTCTATACCCTAGACCTTACACCCCCTACACCTTTTCTCCCTATCTCTGATGAGAGACTGTAAACCCCTCCCTAAACCCTAAACCCTACACCCCCAAACCCTAGTGCCGAAACCCTCAGCCCCCTAAACCCTAACAGCTCTAAACCATGCACCCTAAGCCCCTAAGCTCCATTGCTTTTTGAGCTCAGCTGCGTTCCAGCAGCCAAGTTCCCAAGCGCAGGCCAAGCCCGGTGCGGATGCTTTGGGACCTTATACATTGTTAGAGTTGAGGGTTTAGGTTTTAGGGTTTAGGGACTAGGTTTTAGGCATTAGGGATTAGGATTTAGGGTTTAGGTTTCAGATTTGAAGGTTTCGGGATTAGGTTTTAGGGTTTAGATTTTAAAGGGTCTAGGGATTAGGCTTCGGGGGTTCCAGGGTTCACGGTTTAGGTTCAATTGTTGTTCTTCATCTGGCAATCCATGCAGAAGGCGCACTACACGCCGGGTTTAGGGCCTAACGCTCCGGGTCTAGGGATAACCTAAACCACCCTAAACCCTAAACCCTAAACCCTGAACCTAAACCCTAAACTTTAGGGATTAGGGGCTTGGGTTCGGAGCCCCCGGGGAGACTTGGGCTTCTGGAGCTTAGAAACTTGGGACTGCGGCTTAGGGCTTTGGGGTTCAGGGGCTTGGTCGTCTGAGCTCCGGGTCCAAAGCCCCAAATCATGGATTTGGCTTTAGGGTTTTGGGGTTCAAGGGTCCAAGTACCCAAATAATGTGGATTGTTCGCCCCAAATTGGTCCCTGAAATCCCGTCATTTGGGCACTTGGACCCTTTAGATTTATGTACCCGAGGCTGGATGAGTACTTCCGCATGATCCAATGTATGCTTTGCACTACTCGGGGGATACCCTTAGGTCCCTTTAAAGCGGTTTTAGGGAACGCACGTTTTAGGGTTTAGAGTTGACTTTGTGGCACCTTGGGGTTACTAATTGGTTAGATAACCTACTTAATGGGCTTCTCATGGGGATTTAGCATATTGCCTAACTCCAGGGTCCCTCAAAGTACTCCCCTGCCATAATGCCCATGTGGTTGAGGCATATTGAAATTAGGTCATGCAGGAGTCAGTTGTTGATAGACTCAGGCTTAGTGCTGCTTGGCTTCGAACACCACGACTTTTGTAAAGGCTCTAGACTACCTTGTTTTCTACTTCGGGTTTAGGTTACGTGGAACCCCCCCCAGCAGTAGCAACTATAAGAGATAATAAGGACTATATAAGAGCTCTCTTAATTCCCCATTATATCACTATTACAGGAGGGGGGTTCTCTTAAGGTTTAGGGCTTAAGGTTCAATTTAGCCCTGGGCACAGGGGGTTCAGAGCTCAAGGAGTTGGAGGTTCAGGGCTATCCTTCAGGGTGGAAAGCTGGTACTTCTGGGTTGATTGGTGGATGTGCTTCCCAATTCCATACACTAACCCTCCACCCTGTAGGACCTAACTCTTTCCTCTACATACCGCACAAACTACCGGAATTAAAGCCAGAGTTAGTGAGTAGCTGCCAGGACCCCTTTCTTGTAAGTCAGCGATGAGGACGAAGGGTTGGTGGGTTGCAAGTTTAGCTACCAGGTCCTTGGACCTTTTATTCCAACAATGGTGTGAGAGTGCGTCCAGGGCTTGTCAGTAGATGGTGTCGACCCGCAGTTTGTCATTCGTTTTGAAAGGCGTGAATCTAAGGCTCAGCATTTGGTTTGGCTGTGGTTTTTGTGGTGCTTCAGAGTCATCTGTCCTTGGGCTTTAGGTGCTGTAGACTTCGGTGCCCATTCTGACTTGGGCGTAGAGCGGGCAAGGATGGAAACGCTGAACACCCCGTCGTTCTGCCTAAATCCAAGAACCAGGTTTCTCCTCCAAGCTACGCACAGCAGCTACGCAGTGGCGACAGGGTTGTTCGGTACAAAGAAAGCCTCGCAGCCCCCAACAATAAACGATGAAGCGCACAGTTCTGAAATCCGCCCTCATCCCTGAGCCCGAAACTGATTCCTCATTGGATATGACAAGCATCTAAGTCCAGATCCGACAGCCCACCTCTAAAACTATATAACCCCTAATTAACTTTATATACGGCATTGTAACCCCTATATAACCAATTGGAAGGCAAGCAACTCCACAACGAGGACAAACTTGGAGCGGCCGATGATGTTCATCATCCGCTCGTCTACCTACGGTAGCAAGAAGTCGAGGGTTCAAGTCTTAAGGTTCAGAATACTTTGTGTCTGGGCTTCGGATGTAGGGCTTTGGGGTATGAAGCTTAGGGATCCAGGACAAGCCATCACAAAAAGTCCTTCGGGGAGCGCCTTGGACTGATGGGGCGCAGCTTGGACGAATGGCGCAGGGAAAAAATTCAAGAGATCGGAGGCTCCAAGACTTGACGACTTTATGCTGTCTGCGTATGCACTGCCCATACATGCGGTCAGAAGCCAGAATGCGTGGTGCCGACACCTCCCACAAACACAATGTTTTCCGCGTCCCACGCAGGCCATAGCGGCATTGCTGTTTACGTCCCCCCAGGGCCCCTAACAAGGACCCTCTACCCAAACCTGAGGAATTAACAACAAGGGGACTTGTAGTTCATGGTCTGCGAACCTGTAGACTGAACAGCCATGGGATGTTACCTTGGCCTAGGGTTTAGGGCTTAGGAGTTAAGGTTTTGGGGTTTGGGTTTTAGGGCTCTAGCATCCTCAAGTTTAACGATCTTGAGCTGAGTTCTCTCTATGAGGAAACCTACTATTTCCGTGAAGTTCAGATCAAAGTCAGGGAGCCTAAGCTCCTTGACAGCAGCCCTAAACCCTAAACCGTGAACCTTAAAGCGCGTATTTGTAGAACCCATCCTGAACCTTGCCTTGCCTTATCCCGCAAGGAGTTTTTGAAAGACAAGTTCTCAACCAGGACCTTCCTAGAGGGCTGTCGGGTCCCTGATTTGGAGAAAAGTTCATAACCGGGACCTTCCTACAACCTTCACTCAATTTGGAGACCTGAAGTTGGCATGAAAACACCCTAAGTCCTAAACCATATAATGCATCCCTGTGTATTCCCTTTAGGGTATAGGGCTTAGTTGCCCTTGAGTACTCCCTGAAAAGACTCGGACCTTCAAGCCAAGCTACCGCGTTGGCGTGCCACTTGTTTACCAAGCCGATGTTGACTCCCAGCTGCCGGAGCCTGGCGTCATAACATGAGAAAACACTGAACCATGACCCTCCTTGTACCGTCAGACCCATTATTGTGGGTATTTGTGGCTATGACAGGGATAGATGGAGGGTCTAGGAAGGTATCTCGAAGTAAAAGGGCTTTGATATACCAGTAGAACCATGGACTAAGCCATTACATGTAAGGCTTCGGATGGAACCTTCGCACTGCATCCATCGACCGATACAAGCCATCGCCATAGGAAACAATGTAGCCATCACCTGGGAAAAGGTGGCCAAAAATGGAGCCCTTATTTACGCCTAAACCCTAAACCCTGAACCCTAAATGGTATAGTCACTCTAAAGCCTAAAACCCACAACCCTAGACCCTAAACCTCAAATCCTGAATACCCCAAACCCTAAACCCTAAGACTTTTGGACAGTTAGGTTCAATGTAGCCATTCTCTGATACAAAGTCAGAACTACCTGCCGAAAGGGGCCCTGCAGGAATATAATATGGAGTTCAGGGTTTAGGGTAGGTTTAGGGTTTAGGGTTTTGGGTTTCGGGTTTTGGGGCTTAGGATTTCAGGGCGTAGGATTTTGGGGTTTAGGGTTTTGGGATTTTGGGTTTAGGGTATGGATGACTCAGGATATTAAAGGCATGTGATTCGTACCTATTTAGGCTGGTTTATTTAAGCTCTACATTACAACTGCTGCGTTTTCAAGGTTTGCCATCATAAGACTTCGGTAAAAACATCTTGATTTTACAGGTAAGGGCCTTTCTCCCTTTATTTTCGTGAGGATTCTAGTTGATTTCGTGGAAGCATCCTGGGCTTATTTATGAATGAGCCCAAACAGCGTGACATGGAATCTTCAATGTATCATTTCTAGAGAACCATCCGCGTGTGCAGTGTGTTGGAGAAGTGTTGCAATTCTAGCCGATGGAAAACCAGATGCAACATGCAATGAAAAATGGAATGGAAGCTCGGGCTGTCTGAGGTGTGTTTAGATTTCATATTTGGCAACAAGGAAGTTCGTGTGCTGCGGATGAATTCCCTTCTTATCATCTGTGAACCAAATTGAAACGCCCCAAAACGTGTGAGATCTGCACAATTTTAAAGGAAGTGCTCATCCCAAGCCTGCTGTAGCGCGTGAAGACCTAGGGTCCAAGGATTCGTGGTTTACGATTTGATGACTTGATTCCTGAACCTTTGGTGGCTTTGGCTTGAACACCTTCTGTAACAGCAACTTGCTTTTCAAAGGATACCGGGGGGTCCGAATACTCTGCAAGCCTGAGCCACAGGATAATCCTGACTCTAAACCCTATAGTGCCCCTTAAGTAGATAAAAAAGGCCTCTGGGTATATCATAATAAGATCCCCAGATACCCCATCTTCTATCTACATAAAGGGGACTATAAGCTCTAAGCCTTAAGCCGCGTGCATTGAGTCACAAGATTCGTCGCCACAGATCAGATCATCCGTCCCGAGCTGAAGAGCTTCACGGTCTGCATAGAAGGCATTGCCTTGCTCATCCAGTAACTCTGGCACCTCCAGGATGGGGTTTAGGGTTTATGTATATATATATATATGTCTAGGGTTTATATATATATATGTAGATATAGAGTCCCCCTTAAGTAAGGTTAAGGGCTGAAGGCTTTTAAGCGTTTGTTTTTTGGTGAGGCTATATAGGGCTATCTAAGGTTTAGAGACAAGGATTTAGGACTTCAGGATTCAGCATCTAGGGGTTAAAGGATCGCGGGACTTAGGGTGGCAGGGTGCAAGAAATGGGATGAATCTTGCGTGGGCTTGTTTGAGCGTGGATGGACTCTCCCTATATTACCGCCCAAAGAATCCATGTAGCTTCATAATAAATACTTGGGACCCAAAGTAGGCGTATGGCAAACCCTTTAGCCCCTACACGTATAATCTACGGTATTCCTACGTGGACCCTTTGGGCATGGGGTGTGCAAACATTAGCCCTGAGCACTCTTCGTGTTGTCGTCAGTACTGTCCAAATCCTCGTCATGGTACTTATCGTCATCATCAACATCGTCAGCATCTCCCAAAAAACTGCAGTTTTGCTGGCTGCTTCTCAAGCCCTGTGACAAGAACAGCCACACGGTTTAGAGTTTAGTGGAATATCCTTCGCTGCACGTACCACCCTCTAGGTATTCCAGCTTTCCAAGGCCGTATCTTTGGCAATCCGACCAAGGTACACAAGGTTTTCCCTCAACCGTAAACCCTGAACCCTAAACCCTGAATTGCCAACCCGGAATCCAAAACCGTTATAGGACCTGCGGGGTCTGACCTTGTAATCGTAAAGCAGAACCTCCTGAGCCTGAACTCCTACCCTAGTCTTACTGGTGCTTAATGTAGGGCATGCGGGAATGTGTTATATAGGGATGTTATAGGGATCATGTTCCTACTAACCACCAAGCTGATACTCATAAAGGGTGTTTGGTTGCCCCAGCCCCCCAAAGGAGGACCCTATGACTATCCATATGACTCTTAAAGGGTCCCTTTTGCGGGATTACCAAAATCCTCTCATGGTACACACCTGCTAACTTTGGGTGTACCGATAAGGCTGGCGTTGCATGCTCTGCTTTTCCTGAAATTCAATCTTTCCTCCACGTTTAAGAAAGCTTTCTAAACCCTAAGCCCCGAAGGTATATTGTTTCCACCGTAGACTCACAATGAGCCTCTAGAGGCTGCCTTACTTGTTCCATCCCAACAAGCTCGCTCCACTGAGTTTACAATGCATTCACAAACTCATAAGCATGGGGTTCCCCGGCCCCCTTAGATGTAGCCACTAATCCATGATGCTTCTGATAAGGACCTTACTACGAAAAAAGCCTTGCTCCCTCCGCCCTCCCAGAATACACTAACCCTTCTGATCATCTCATCCTGCCCAATAAAAGGGCACCCCGACTTCTGCGCAACTCCCTACGTCTCTTGCATCTTCGACAGGGCCTAAACCCTAAACCCCAAACCCCTAAACCTCTAAACCCTAAATCCCTAAACCCTAAACCCCTTAACCCCTAAAACCCTAAACACCTAAACCCTAAACCTCCTGGGGGTCTTGCACCTTCGACCGGGTGGTGTAGATGAAGCGCAAACCTTGCTTCCAGAAGACCGTCTCCACCAACTTCGAAGTTTGATGGACATCGGCAGGGAAGAAAAGATGCCTGTACACTTAAAGGGTTATGTAGGGCTGCTATAGGGTTATATAGGGTTACATAGGGTTACTATAGGGTTATATAGGGTTCCGTAAGGTTAATGGAAAAAGAGAATGGAAACTATGCAAGATTTAGAGTTTAGGGTTTAGGAGTAATGGAGAATGAAATGGAAAAGAACATGGAAAGTGAAATGGAAACAGGGCTTACATAGGGGCTTACGAGGATTGCGACATACTGTAGACATGAATTGGTAGGTTCTGGAAATTGTACTCTCCCTCTGGTTTCTCAGTATAAGACAGCCCCTCAAATGCAGGGTGTCCAAGAAAAGCCATTATGTCGACAACCTACCTACGGCTCTCAAGCACATATAAGATGGGATTTGGGCGAAGTCAAGTGTATCTTATGTACCCTAAAACCTATCATGAACCATGTAGGCTTCAGGGGCCAAAGGCGATTAAACCCCTAAGCCCTAATCACTAAACCCAAAATGATCCAAGACCAGGCAAGCATCGTGTCAGGACAGGTCTCACCTGTCTTACTTGAAGATTAACAGAAATTCTTGTTATCTCGGCTTAAGGTTGATCCGGGGGTTCAGGAGGGAGCCTTAATGTGGGCGCTTGTAGCTCATTTGGGGGGTAACATGGCTACTACTTGGCTAAAACAAAGGCCTTGGGGGGTTGATCTGGAGGCCTGCCAAACACAAATTTCTGTGGCTCTGCAAGGAAAACATAGAGTAGACCTTCGATCTTTTCTCGAATCAGCTCCTGCAAAAGCCCTGCATGACCTCGTTATACCAAACTTCCATGAGTAGGTTCACGAGGTTTTTGGGTTTAGGGTGGGATCTTAGTGTTTGACGGCCGTAGGGTTTTTAGAGGGTGTAGATTCTAGGGACTTTAGGAGGGACCCCTATTAGGCACCCTTAATCCCATTACCAAATATCCCCCTTATATAGTCATTATATAACCCCTNNTATCCCTAGGTAGTCCCCATACTAACCCCCATAAGCTACAAGGGTTCCCAGCTAAACCCTAAACCCTAAACCCTAAACCCTAGATGATCCCAAGTGACTTTGGAGGCCATTGTCCGCGAAGAAGTTGTTCAGGCCAAAATGGCAGGTGTTATCCTCGGTTTAGGGTTTAGGGTTTAGGGTTATGGCAGGTATTATCCTTGGCTAAGACTGGCCTTTGGTTAGCTGGGAGTGAAGGAATGGAAAAGAGCATGGAAACTACCAGAATGGGTTATATGGTAGTTTCCCTAACTAGGGGGACCCCAATCTAGACCCCAAAGTACTATAATCCTTATTATTGGGACCCCCCAAAATAGTACCCCTCATTGTAGGAAACCCCCCATATATAAACTACTTCATTCCTTGATTCCTAGCTAAACAAAGGCCGGAAGAAGTGCGTAGAGGGCTTTCCGTAGCAAGGGGCCTTGGGACTCTAGAGGCGACTCGGGATTACAAAGGGCGTAAGGGGGGGGGTCCTTGTCAAGGATTCTATCATCCATGGCTGAGAGGTGTGTGGAGGGGTTTAGGAACTAGGGTTGAAGGTCGCGCTGGTTTGGGTGGGGGGCAGGTTTCAGAGATAAGGACCTAGCTTTAAGGATTCAGGCTTGGGGGGCTTTGGGGCTTTAGGGTTTAGGCTTGGGGGCTTCGGGTATCTTCGGACTGGGCGTAGCATTGCGGCTTCTAGGACCAGCAAGAAGAAAATTTCTACACTTTTGATTGAAAGCCTCAGGCCGCGAATCCTTAACAAGATGCCCTAAGCCCTCAACGGTTTAGGGTTGACGGTTTAGAGTAACCAGAATCGCTACACCCTGAAACCTACATTATGCACCCAGCAAGACCTGAAACATTGAGAGCCGCACGCAGGCACTAATTCATAAGCGCCAAATGAGCTGTAGTTTAAACTGAAAGTATCCCCCTTAATTGCCCCTATAGTAGTCTCCCATATAATCCCCTACATAACCCCCTTTAAGGAGTTTAGACGATGGCTCAAATATCCATAGACCTGTGAACGTAAGGCCTAAACCCCAAACTCTCACCGGAGAGTCCAAAGAGCGCATCTGTGGAAGGCCGAATTATTATTAACGCCATTCCATGCAAATCCTCGTGCGACTAAAGCGTAATCTGCACCAAAGCACTAATCTAGTCCAGGTTCCCCAGTAACCCCTAGATAAAGAGGGTACTCTTTTTGATAATCTTCAGCCTTAATAATTAAGAGAAAAGGGTACTACTGGGGTACCAGCTAATCAAGTCGGCCCCACTCCATCGCTAAATCGCTAAACTCCAATCTGTCGCCCACATCTCTCCTACACAGCTCTTCCTTGAAGGAACCCTCAGGAATAGTGCGGGTAGTTTGGTTGTCCCAAACCCCCAAATGAGGACCTTATGACTACAGTATGAGTCTTGCAGGGGCATTGTTATACTGATTGGGGTTACCATAGTCTTAGGATTTGGGGTTTAGGGTTTGGGTATAGGACTTAGAGAACGGAAGAATGGAATAAGGACCTTCTCTAGTCCCAGCTTCGGACATGTCATCCACGCCGCTGTGGCTGAAGTGGCACAGGACATTGCAGTGGTTGAGGCGCGCCATTGTCACCTGCTTCGGGCCGAGCCCCAAGGATATATGGGAAGCATCAGATGGGGATGCTTTTGAGGACTCTTTTCTGGCAATCTGAGAAACCCATACATGTGGTGAACACTCCTCAAGGAGCGTCTACCTCCTCCTAGTTGCAGCAAATGGTGCGTGGGTCATGGAAAGACCCCAAATGCAAGATACCACATGGACCTTTCAAAGTCTCGTCAAACTCCATCACCCAAACAGGCGTTCATCATATGAGTAGTGTTTTTTTGTGGTTGAACCTAGTAAGAGTATATTCCTTATATAAAATAGTATACTCCAAAAGGAGGATATAATCTTACTCTATAATGGGTACCATAATATCCCCACATAAAATACTACTCATATGGGCCTAGGTCTTGGGCCCAAAAAGACTCCACCTTGATCTCGGCTTCCAGTAGCATCCTAAGTATAGATGTACCTCAAAAAATATCCTCGACAGATTTCTTAGACATTCCATCTACCCTCTATTATGCCCCAAATAACCCCCTACTAGGGTCCATCTGCCCCCTTTAAAGGGTACAAGGACGGTCCTGGTATACCCTCAACCCTCATTCTAAATTCAAGACGCTGAACCATCAGACCTGTGAGCAGTAATCCCTCAAGCAAAAGGTCCATGTATAGTCCCTCTTAAGTAGATAGAATATGGGGTATATGGGGATCTTATTACAATCTACCCAAAGCCATATTCTATCTACTAAAGGGGGACTATAGGCATATGGTATATACTTAAGGCCCAAAGGGGTTCCGATATACCTACTTTAATGTCCAAGTGTGTGCCATATAGTTACATGGACCCGTTGGGTTAAGGCCGAGAACCCACTCCACCCACAATTCAAGCATCTATATCCCACATGCTACTAGGATCCTCTGATTTCAAACGGTTTGTCTAAACTAAGCGGTATTGGATGTCTATCCTCAAAGATGCAAAGATTCGATGACTTAGGATAATATTCCGTGATTTGTGCCGTTTAACTTAGGTGGACCCCCCAACCGGTAATAGTGACTAAAAGGGATAATAAGGCTTATACTAGGGTCCTATTATATTCCTACTATACCACTATTACAGGGTGGGGGGTCCTCCTAACGTTTAACCCTCAGCTCCTCTTTGGTCAACTCAACTCTTCTCTCAGCTACCCCCGCTTCGCCATCAATCCCCCAAGTGCCTAGATAACAAAGGCTTTAGGGTTTAGGGGTTTAAGTATTTAGGGTTTAGGGTTCAGGGTTTAGGGTTCAGGGTTTAGGGTTCAGGGTTTAGGGGTTTAAGTATTTAGGGTTTAGGGTTCTAGGGACCAGGGTTGGGGTGCGTACCTGGGATCTAGACAGTACAGGCCTGGGGCAAAGCAAATGACAATTACGTGCTTGGACCCTTAGGGAACCTTGTCCAGCATACCCAACAAAGTCACCCCCTGATTCGGAAAGAAAAAACCCAGATTCTGAAACTAAAAACCCTGATTCGAAAACTAAAAACATCTGAGAACCCACTCGAAACCCTAAACCCTGATTCGCAAACCAAAGCCTGATTCGGAAACTATAATCCTCTTACAACCCACTGGTTCGGAATGCAAAAGACTGCCCCCACCCCACCAAGCCCCACCCCCATCCCCAATGGCTTGGAGGAGTGGAGTTTCAGTTTAGTTTCTGAGTCGGGGAATTGTAGTGTCTGAATTGGGGATTTTAGTTTCTGAATCGGGGAATTGTAGTTTCTGAATTGGGGACTTCGGCTTGCAAATCGGGGATTCGTATTCTTTTTTATTGTGGGTTTTTTTAGCCTCTGAGTCGGGGTTTCTTCACCCAACAACATGCAGACCAAAAAGGGGAGGCTGTTTGCAAAACATGCTTAAGCATATGGGTAGTTGTCAAAACTATGGTCCCTCTTTGGGTACCCTAAGTACTACTAGGTGCCGTATTATATTAGGGATCCAAAAAGGGCCCATAATTTTGACAACCACCCACATGTGCAGTCACATGTGTTATCCGCAAACTGACTGTCAACAGTATTCCAAAAAGCCCATACTCTAAACCCTAAACCCTCAACCCTAAATCCTGATCGCTAAGCCCTGACTCGAAACCGTAAGGTTGCATGCCTCAACTCTCTCATCCCGACCCATCTACCATGAAATCACCTGGCCCTGGAAATGAAATGCCAGGCCCGCTCCCGACACCAAATAAACCCTAAACCCTTAACTTGCTAGGGGTCAGTTGGGAATGAGGGAATATATTTTATAGGGATTATATTCCCTTTTTCCCTTCTAAACCACAGTAATGAAGCCCTAAACCCTAAACCCAAAATAGTGGTTTCCATTTTCTTTTCCATTATCCCTATTTAACCCTATATAACCCCAAAATAACTAAGGTTCTATAACCACCAATAAGTTGTGTTTTAATCCCTGAACCCCTCAAATCTTGGACCTTGAGCCTGAAGACCCAGATCTCTGAAAGCCAAAACCTCCCTACGAACCGCCTCCAAACCCTAGGGTAGGGTTTAGGGTTTAGGATTAGATGTTTAGGGTTTCAGGTGTATGGTTGAAAGTTTAGGGTTTCAGGTTTGGGGATTGAAGTTTAGGATTTAGGGTTTAGGGTTTACAGCTTAGGGTTTAGGTCCTTACATGCCCATAAACCCTGATATGGGGGTTTCCCAAAATCCGGGGTGCCCCATGGTAAGGATTATGGTGTTTTTGGGTGTCTATTAGTGTCCCTTTAGTTGTGGAAGCTACCGTTAGAAGAATCTCCAAAACAAGGATCTGCGCCTAAACCCTAAACCCTAAAAGTTCTGGGAATGCCGGAGTCTGTCACATTTACTTGGAGGGTCTTATGGGGGACTTAATAATTAGGGTTTAGGGTTTAGGGTCCTTTAATAACCCCTATAACTTAAACCCCAAACCCTAAACCCCAAACCCTAAAAACCCTAAACCCTATAACTATAACCCTAAACCCAACCCATATAGTGGACCTCACTAAGGATCATCTCCTGGAAAGCCGCGAAGGTACCGAACACGGCTTGCCGGTTGCGAGCGCCAAAACCAGCACCTAGCTTAGGGTTTCGTGTCCCAAAGATTTGTCAACCCCAACCCCAACCCTAAACCC
>CAJNIZ010030957.1:41144-53804 GCA_905231905.1 Symbiodinium pilosum
AAGGATGCATTTCAGCAGGTCCCCTAAAACAGTTCATATTGACAATAGCTCATGTACAACTGTTAGGGAATTTGGGCCCAAGGGTTTGTAGGTTTGGGGTTGGGGGTTCAGTGCCCTGATGGTGTTATATCTGGACCCGCTGGGGATGTAAACGCGTATGTTTTGGGCTTGTGGAACGCGTTCAAAAGTTCTATGCCCTGGATACAGATACAAATAATCCCACCCCCAAAGTCCTACATCCTGCCTAAACTCCCAAAAACGGGATTGCCTGCTTGACCATTCTTGAGGGCTTTGGGCCGTTAGTGTACCAACCTTGTGATTTTAAGTATAACTCTGAACCCCAAACCCTGAAATTCGTGACGTTTTGCCTCTAAGCCCTAAGCCCTCAACCCTAAAATTCGTAACGCTTTTACTCTAACCCTCAACTCTAAAATTCGCAGCGACCCTAGTGTAATCGCCCTGGGCCCCAATATAGACTTAAGCACCTACCACGTAGATATCTAGACCCCCGAGAAATTCTAAAATTCGTGGCGAGCTTATTTACCTCCTTCCTAGTATGCCCCTGCATAACCCCTATGATATTCCCTTATATCATCCCTTATCTAGCCCCCCCCTTTAAGGACTCCAGACCCTAAATCCTAAATCCGAAACCCTAAACCCTATATAATCCCCTTTATAACCCCCCTTTGAGCGCCCTGGGAGTCACCTGGCTCGCTCCGGGCCACTCCGTTGGCATGACCCCACATGTGGCCCAGACGGCCTGAACTGAACCTCAAAAGTTTAGGGTTTAGGGTTCAGGATTCAGGAATTTGAGGATTTAGGGTTTAGCATTTTGTGAATAGGGTTTAGGATTAGGGTTTAGGGATCAGGGTGTAGGGATTAGGGTTGAGGTTGACGGTCGACTAGGGAGCCAAATAGCCCAATGTAATCGACAGTTCTAGACTTTAGGGCCCAATGTAGGTATTGTCTTACAGACTTGGATCTCCAAGGAGATGTTGAACTAGGATTCACAGTTCAGGGCTTGCAAGCATGAGCTTTTTACGTAAAAGAATCTTGCAAGAAGTTGTACATGGTTGTGGGTGTTATGTGACGGTTGTCCAGCGTTGAATCTGAATGAAAAAGCACCAAAAAGGGGGGGGGGGGTCTGGCCCGACACCGATTGTTGTGTTTAGGGTGTAAGGTTTTCGAGTTTCTACAACTCCCGCTTACTGAGTTGCGCGCCGTGCTGACACGAAAGTAAGCCCCACAACTGCAACTCAAGCCTCCAACTTACAATGGCTAGTCACTTTTCCAATCACGCTGAGGGGTGCAGTTCCTAATGCTCATACTATTGCCATTGCTGTTTTTGCTTTAACCATTGCTGTTGCTATTGCTTTGGGACTTCTCCTACTACTGCCACTATCATTACTGTTGCTGTAACCACTGTACATCTAGCAGAGAAAGCAAGTATAAAGGGGCGGCAAGAAATATTCCTGCGGGGCCAGATAATGGGAGACCACATTTCCTTTCTGACAAATTCGGAGCCCCGAAATCCCTAAACAAGTTCGATCAGCAATAACAACGTCATTGCCGATCGAACTTGTAAATAATGGGGTGGCGATGTCCGGATTTTGATATATTTTGCCAGATGAACTATAGTCTAAACTCCTTAAAGGGGGTTATGTAGGGGATAATACAGGGGACTACCACAAGGGTTATTAAGGGGGATACTAGGAGTTTAGATTATAGCTCAGATGAACATGAGTTGTGTTACTAACCTCAGACCCTACGCCCCTTCACCCTAAACCCCCAAACCCTAAATCCTAAACTCAAACCCCTAACCCCTAAACCCAAAAAATCAGACCCTACGCCCCTTAACCCTAAACCCCCCCTAACAAACTTCGTCCAGGAGGCTCCACGCCAGGAGTTTGTCCGAGCTCACCACTATACAACCCATATAAAACCTATAAAACCCTATAAAACCCACATATAACCCCTGTAAAGCCTCAATATCCTCATATTACCCCTAAATAAAGCCCGTCCGGGAGGCTCCACGCCAGGAGTTAGTCCGAGCTCGGGATGGCCCGGTAAGGCCGAATGCCCCACGCGGTAATGCAGGAGCCTCTCCGAAAACCGTAAGGGTTTTAGCGGTTTTAGGGTTTTAGGGGTTAAGGATTTTAGGGGTTTAGGGTTTAGGGACCCTAGACCCTAGGTATTGGGGCGTTTAAGCTCCAAAAAAACAGAAAACACCATTTGGGGGGTTTAGGCTTAGGGCTTGAGTTGCTTTAAGGTTCAATGTTTAAGGCTTAGAGGTTGCTTTTGGATATAGAGGCTTTAGGATTTATGTTGAAAGGCTTGCATCTATGAGGCTTTTTAGAGAAATGTCAAGACCTACATGAGTGCAGCGCTGTTGCCATTCATTCAGGCTTTACATGATTTTTGCCGGCATGTCTTTCTGGGATTAAGGTAGGGGACTCAGACGCTAAACCGAACAGGGGTTAGTTCCCTAAACACCCCAGAACAGCATGGATTATGATCAGCACCAACACACACAGCAGCAGTCCTTAGTAAGCTGTATAACAACCACGTTGTACTTTCAAGGCCCCCAGAAAGCTTTATGAACAAGACCTCTTATAAAACAACAAAGGAAAGGACTACTTATCCCGATCTGCTGGCTGGAAGCACTACGAGAAGCCGGAATACACCCACCCGTATCTGTTTAGCGAACTGTGAGCGCCTGGAACCATGCACCCCAAGGATAAAACTTCAGCATTGAACCCCCCACACTGGACGATGCTTATTCTGAAGAGCAACGAAACACATGAATATTGTCTTGGGCCACGCGGCATTAAGGTCCTTTATGCGGCGCAGCCCAGAAGCCCTTTTTGAGTGGTTTCTTATTCTCACGTGCCGCTCGCAGGCTCACCCTAGCAGCGCCTTTCTGCCGGCATGTGTCCTCGCAGCACCGCAAAAAGGTACTGCGTCGCGACCTGGGTGTGCACATGAGCTATAATCTGAATTCCTACTATCCCCTCAATAACCCCAGAATGCTTCCCTATATAATCCCCTATATAACCACCTTTAAGGAGTTTACCACAAATGCGCTCATTCGATTGTCTAGCACAGATGAGCCCATAGGCATGCCCTATTGCGTTAGGCTTCGGGGACCTCTAGAAATTGCAAACTCTTTGTTTCTGCTCTGAAGCTGTTGGGAAAACCTATTGTCAGGTGTGGCTGTACCGACGCATGGGCTCCAGGTTCAGAATTCCAACGAATCTATCAGAACCCAGGTTTACTCTCTCTCTCTCTCTGTCTCTCTTTCTCTGTGTCTCGCTCTCTCTCTCTCTCTCTCTCTCTCTCTGCGCTTGTTCTTTTTCTTCTTCTCACAGCTATGCGCTCAGGGCAATGCCCGTTATTCTCTGTGCCTCTCTCGCCCTCTCTCTCTCTCACTCTGTCTCTCGCTCTATCACTCTCGCTCTCTCTCTAACCGCCCAGCTGTTTCCAAGGACAGTCCCAGGTGCTCGATGGCCCGCCTCGTCGAAGAAGGTGGGCACCTTCATAGTTTGACTTCTTGGATCATAGTAGGGAATAAGGGAATGTAATCCGTATATAAGGTCTCACCATATTCCCGACTAGAAACAGTAAGTCATAGCTTGAAAAGCCAATACTGCCGATTACCCAACATCTGCACTATACGCACCCTTGATATGATTATAGAACCCCCAGTCGGGACGCGTATGGTTTGCTCCCCACATCAGCCATATCGTGCTTTTTCATGGATGAACCGATGAGCCAGGGCCTCATACCACAAACCTCAAGGTGTGCTGCATTTCAGGTCACGTAAGATTAAACCTGTGAATGCTTGATAGACGAACTTCAGCATCTGGAAGGATAACATCTCCTTCAGAACCAAAGCTTTATCGTCCATTGATAGGAGGCATGGTACAAACCATATTGACAATGCTGATTCACACTTATGACCTTCATAATGCTCCGAAAATTCTTCCGTGCTTCTCTAGTTTACTTCTACTGCTGATATGGCTACTGATACTACTAGTACTATTGAGATGTCGCACACTGTCTAAGTTGAGTTTTCGCACGCTGACTAAGACAGCGTCGAGGCAGCACATCTTGCAACCTATACTTATTGGACATGTTATTGCTAAACATCCACCTACAAGCAGCCCCTAAACCCTGAACCCTAACAGGGTTTTCAAACGATTTTGGGCAGGATCCCACTAAACGGCCCCCCTAACGTCAAGAGACTGGGCTCTGTACCAGGACCCTCCTTGTACCCTTAAATAGGGTTATATGAGCTATAGTCTAAACTCCTAGTATCCCCCTTAATAACCCCGAAAAGTAATGCCCTACACAGCCCCCATTTAAAGAATTTAGACTATAGCTCATCTCTTCCTCGCAGTGGGTATAGGGGTCCAGGTAGATGATCCCAGTAAGCACTACTTTGAGGGTAGTGTGCAGCCCTTTGCAAACTAACCAACCATGATATTCACAACAATCAACCCGAAAATTAATGGAACAACGAGGGAAGTAAGTCTGCGGCTGAGGGTTCAAGTTTTACTCCCTAGGGCTTCTGAAAGCGTGAGCAGATGCGCGAGAATGGATTTCTCGAATACCTTGGCTTGCCCCTTATGAGAAGCCCCGGCTTCAAGCTTAACCCAGAATCCCTGGCCTGCATGCTTGAAACGCTAAACCCTAAACCCTCACCCTTAAACGCAGTCAGCAGGATCTCGAGGCCTTGAACATGAGCCTGCACTACTGGCGCCTCTAGGGTTCAGGGTTTTAGGGCTTTACGCTTTCACCAGCATCTGGGGGCATGTTTGACAGAGCATGGAAACGAAATCCTTAGCCCTGAGCTCTAACCGCATGTCCCTGAGGGACCGGCAAACTTGTCCGGACAGGCCCGGAAGAACGCGTCAAGGATACACACCTGAGCCATGCGGTTTCAGGTTTGAGGTTTGGGCGTTTAGGGTTTGGGGTCGAAAGTTGCAGTAATGGTTCTCTAGCAGGAGCTTTGCGTATGGTTTTGGGTAAGTATTCTGTATGATGGTACTCATCGTTGTTACTTTGGATCTTTGGACCTGAACATTCAACATCACAATGGCACTATCCCTTCAATGGCCGCGATTTGGAAGTTTTCATACATGAAGAATCTTATAAATGACTACACTGACTACATAATCCCAGCTTCCATTTCGCTATCCATTTGATTCTCCATTGCTTGAGGTAATGTATCCCTAAACCCTAAACCCTATAACCCCGAACCCTGTATAATTCCAATAAGCTAACCCCAATACAACCCCTATATAACCCCCACAAACCCCCTATATAACCCTTATATAACCCCTTAATATTAACTGATGGGGATGCTCTTCGAGGATACGTCGGATGTGGGGTGAAGATGAGGGATCTGTGAATTCCTCTACAATCTAAGAGGTTTAGGGGTTTAAGGTTTTAGGGTTTAGGGTTCAGGGTTTAGGGTCAGAAGTATGGGCCCCACATATGGGCCCTTCGGCCTTTAAGGGGATATTCGAGGGCCCCTTCAGAGTGCATTAGGGAACATAGTATATACATATAAGGCTCTCAGGATTAAGGGCCCATACCAGGGGCCCATGGTTTGAATCTTAGTTTCAGAAATGTCTGTAGCTTTATCCCCTTTTACATTTGAAGCTTGGACTTTTGGGGGCTTAGGATTACATTTAGGATGTTGACTGACTATCGGGGATAGGGTCTGGGAGGCAACCTGAGTGCCGTAGACTGGGAAACATGCTTGTTTTTAAACCCTAAACCCCTAACCCTAAACATTAAACCCTAAACCCCAAACCCGTAAACCCTAAACCCTTTTAAACCCCTAAACGGAAAAATTTCGCAAAGAGGGTTTTCAGAATCTCAGGGTTGTAAGCTCAGGGACCTACTTTACTTACTGGGGGTTACGAGGGAATGAGGGGATATAGATTATACAGGGGTTATATAGGGATGATTTTCCTGTATTCCCTACTAACCACCAGTAAGTCTATTCATTGTGAGTGTTATGACTGTTGCTTTTCTTATTTGAAAACGATGGAAGTCATGACGAACACTACATGTAGGATTTTCGATGTTGCCAGAGATCCTGGAATACCTGGATGCAGCGACCATTTTGGTTGTGAAAGCCATAGTCTAAACTCCTAGTATCCCCTTAGATAATCCCTATAGTAATGCCCTATATAGCCCCTTATATAACCCCCTTGAAGGAATGTAGATTCCTGTATATGTAACCTCCATTGTTGAACCTACCTTGTCTGAGTATCGTCTTGGATACACAAGGCTGCCTGCCTGCAGATCATTGGGAGCCTAGCTGACAAGCCAAGGAAGGAACTGCCGGAGTGTCATTACACATCGAAGACGTGCTATCGTGGTCTTCATTCAGGAGCGAAAACCCAAAGTCTGAAGTGTGGCACTTGTCCTAGAAGCGCAAAAGTAAACCTCATCAAATTTGACACGGAAAGCTGGCTAAATCTAACCTTTGACACCAAGACACCCCACCTCAATGTACATCCCGCGCTACACCCGAAAGCCCAACCCTGGCAATTTTCATAGTACTCTCACAGCCTGAAATTAAGCCAATTTGGCACAGTCGCACATGTACATATGTATATATATATATATACAAATACATATACACGTATATATGCATATGCATATACAGTTCCAGAAACATGAAGCCGCGATAGCCTGCCAAAACAGCAATCACCCAACATATAATGTGTTTCCATCTTGTTCTCCACTATTGCCATATAACCCACACATATGTATACACATATACATATATATATATATGTATGCATATAACTCCGCATCTTGGGAAACCCTGAAGCCCTTCAAACCCCAAAGCAGAAGGTCCTGCCTCAGGCATCATGTCGAAAGCTCCGCCAGTGTGTCCTTTCTTAGGCGCTCGGGACAGGAGGATAATAGGGCAAGGGCTTGGGTTGAGGGTGATCCTGAAATCACTAGATCCCCAAACCCTGTAAACCCCACAAAACCTATAGACCCGATAGACCCTTTGAACACTAGAAACCCTATAAACGCACGAGCCCTATGAATCCGATGAACCCGATAAATTCCATAAAGCCTCGAAGCCCCATGATGAACCCTATAAAGACTACTATGAACCCTGTGAACCGTCAAAGCCCTAGGAACCTTGTCAACCCTGAACCCTATAAACCCCACGAACCCCATGAAGTCTACGAACCGTACAATCAACCCTAAACTTTAGCGCTCGAAGCTGAGAGTGGAGGCTCATGCTTTAGAACTTGGATTCCGGTAGGGGGAAGGATGTACGTAGTCTTAGGATTCAGGGTTTACTTCAGTATGGCCAAGGGGCAGACTCTTTTGGATGTAATGATTCGGCTGAAGCCTTCTCTTGTCTTGAGATACCTGCTAATACTAAGCATCCTGCATGTGACCATGCTACCATAACTCCCAACGTGTAAGGTACCATTAGGTACTTAGGTTCATGGGTTATTCTCAAAATTTTGGTCCCATTTTCTAGATCATATTACGGCACCTAATATTTAAGGGTACCAATACGGGAGCCTAATTTTGGGAACTGCTATACCCTAAAGCCTAAATAGTACCTTCTACTTCATTTTCCATTATCCTTATATAGCCCCCACATATATTCTACCCTACATTAGGTACGTAAGTTCCCTAAACCCTAAACCCTAAATCCAAAATTCTCAACCCTAAACCCTAGACCCTAAACCCTCAAGGCAGGACGAATAGAAATGTATTCACGCCCACCCACTTGACAGATTTCTCAGCAATAAACACTCAGTAAGGGGAGCCTAATTTGGGCCTTTTAAAGCAAATTTCAGATTCTTGAAGCGCATGGAGCCACGTCANNCCCAGAAAAGGTTCAGAAAAGGCCCAGAAGAAACACGGGGCCCACAGAACCCAAATGCACAGAAGAGGCGGCGTGGGGCTCAGAAAAGGCAGCGAAAGCCAGAAAAGGCCCGAAGCCCAGTTGGCCGTCCCGTTGCAAGGCCCCTAAACCGCTTTGATGAGACGAAAGAAGGGCACCGGTGCGGGGGGCACAGGATTCAGGAATCTCGCCGCGGCAGGGGGGCCAGAGAGCCGGGGCCCTTTGGGAACCCTAGGCAGGCTTGAAAAACGACCAGAAAAGTCAAAAAACTCGCCCAAACCCGCCCAAAACCCCGTCCAAACTCCGGACATGAACCCTCTACAATTTCTATAAATCCAAAATTCTAAGCCCTAAACCGTAAATTCTAAACCCTAAACTCTAACTCCCCAATCCTATAAATCCTAAACCCTAAACCCTAAGAGGATTCATATCAATCGTAGGGACATGAAGGTTGGGGCTCAGGATGATCCAAACCTCAGATGTCTGGTTCAAGGTTCAAGGCTTTGGGTAAGCTGGTGTTTTCGGGGGTTATATATAGGGATAATGGAAAATAAAATGGAAACTGCTATAGTATGTTGGGGTAATATAGGGATAATGGAAAAGAAAATGGAAACTACGAAAATGGGGTTATATAAGGCTTAGCTCGGTCTTAAGTAGATAGAATACGGCTTTGGGTATGTCATTATCAAATCCCCATATATTCCATATCCTATCAACTTTAGGGGGACTATAGGGATTAGGGCGTTTTGGGGTATAGGGCTGTAGGGTTTGGATTTACGGCTTTAGGGTTTGGGATTTAGGGCGTTTAGGGTTTAGGGTAAGTCTTGGCAAGGTATTGGTGGGTACATTGTTTGGGGGTCTAGGGTTTATTCTGGGAATCCAACTGCGGGGCCCAAAGTGAAACACTAGGGTTGAGAACACTAATTACCTTGGGTACTACCCCCCGCCCCCACCCTTAACAGTCGATAGGGGTGCTACTAAGGGCTATATTTAGCAAATTATCTAACTGTTACTGACTGGGGGCAGTAGCCACATACTACCCCAAGAACCCCAACAGCGGAGAATCAGCTGGAGAAAGGCAATGGAAGTATGGATTCAGAAAAGGGATTGCCGTGGCGTATGGGGTCCGGGCTTAGGTAATTGGATTACGAAACACTCGTGCTGTCTCAATTGGAAAGGTTAAGGTCAATAGGATACCGACTAGCTAGTTTTTCCCTAAACACCCTGTCAGCGGCTTCCCATCCTTGCTAGCGAAAAGGAAGTCGAGGACACATTTTTCCTGCAGCCAAAGTTCTTGGCGTCCAGCATGAAAACCTTTCTGGCTTCCAAGGGCCAGGAATCCCCGAATTCAGCCAAGAAATTCTGCAACTCTCCAGTGTTCTTGCCCAATGACCTTCAGGTCCGCAATGATTTGCGGCCTTGGGCTGCAGCATTCCGAACTCTGGTCGGACATACACCAACATACCTGCAGAAGCACCCCATGAATCCCTCTAGAATCCCTTATTTTCCCGTCATTGGATGCATATATCCCTAAGCCGTATATAATCCTAACAATAGTCTTGACTCTCTTCCACGCTGTTCAATCTACTAGCATCTCATGGATGTAGGCCTTTTCCTTCTGCAGATGCTTTACCCGCTATTGGCAAACAACACTTTTCCTGAAACAGGCTTTTTTTTGTTCACGTGCTCCCTGAGCATAACCTCTATACTTCCCCCTGTAGGCTCCCCCTTTCAAATCAAGGAGTAACCCAGGGGAGGGTAGAATAGGGCGGGGGCACCCCTAAGCCCTTAACCCAGAACGCTGTGGAGTATCGCATTGTCCAAACTGACTGAGTGTACCCAGAGCCCTACACCCTAAACCTCTCAAAGTTCTGGCTCGTGGATGCAAAGCCCAGATCCTACTATTTCTGCGGTAGCTACACCTAACGAACTCCAAGTAGACCCCTAAGCCTTGAACCTACTTTGGGTACTGCCGCCGCCTAGTAACAGTCTATATTAGGGGTCCTATTAAGGGTTTTATATAACCAAATTATGGTTATATTTATTATCCAGTTGTTACTGAATGCGGGCAGTATCCAAAACCTACTCCTTAAGCTCAAAATTAAAGACCCTAAAATTCAGGACCTGGGACCAACAATTCAGGATTTGGGACCAAAAATGAAGAACCCGGAACCTAACACCCAAAACCCTAAACCCTTGGGACCTAAAATTAAGATCCTGAAGCACCTGCTGCTCTCTTAGCTGTCATCCTCTACATGAAGCCCAACTAAGAACAGTTGAGCCAGAAGGCAAACCTAATATGTCTGCCGCATAACCCCTAAACCCTAAACCCAGGAACCCCAAACCCTTAACCCTAAACCCCAAACCCTAAACCCCAAACCCTAAACCCTGAACTCTGAACCCTAAACTATTTAAACACTAAACATGCATTGAAGGAGGAGCCTGGCTCAACAGTCTAAACCCTACCCAAGCTCTGCACTTTCCCGCGTTCTTGCTAAGGACCTTAAACTAAGTTAGTATAATAAGAAATCACTGTGAATTACTATACCATAACTTGAAATTAAGTTCCTTAACAGCAACCCCGTGTCTCTCTCCCCCTCCCTCCCCGAAACCTCCTGTGTAGTTCCTTTTTGGGCTGCATGTTATGTTCCCATACCCACGCAAAAAGAGACTACGTAGGAGCACTGATCTAGGTCCTCCGTATCCAGATGCCCCACCGACGGCTGTGAAGAATACCAGCGCATCTCGGTTTTAAAGCTTAGGGTTTAGCAAGATTTTTCCACCTTGTAGATGGGGTTTCCACAACAAGGGGGTCAGTATAGACCGAAATCTTTTCATTCTTTTTGTTTATGAGGACCCCATTTTTTGGATTCGATGCGATCCTACTTCACACTGAAGTCAATGGTAGTTGTCCAAATTTTAAAATGGGGGATACCAATATAAACCACAAAAAACTAATCATTATTATATTCATGCCCAAAAAGTACCCCCCAATTTTGGGAGCCGCCCTATAATATCGCTTTCAAGAATGCTACGCATCTGCGCAGCCTCTGGGTATATAGTAGGCCCTGTAAGACTTCACCGGATGGTAATGGGCATTGACCTGCGTGTAGGCCTCTGTTGAAATCATAGCGTTCATGACTATCCCTAGAACTCTTCTATCTGAATTCAGCTTACATTCAATTTCCATTTTCTTGTCCATTTGATTCTCCATCATGGGGGGTGGGTATGGGTAACCAATGACAGTAAACTCTGAAACCTAAACCCTGATGTGCCAAACGCTGTTTGCGTTTTGTCACAGACAATTCAGCAAAGTTGTGCTTTCTAGCAGCCGGATTCCTCAACGCTAAACCCCTAAACCCCTAAAATCCCTAAACATATCATCCCCCTATATAACTCCCCTGTAAAAAGTTCAGACCCTGAACCCTTAACCCCATATTATCCCGTGTATCCTCCTTTAAGGAGTTTAGACTATGACTCTGATGCTGTTGCTAGGCTGGTGGCCCCACACGCGCTGTCTTCACTGCCGAGGCCATAAGCGAGGCTACTAGTCTGCTCTGGCTGAGGGTTTAGGTTTAGGGGTTTAGGGTTTAGGGGTTTAGGGTTTGCACCTAACAGGCCCAGAGCTCCCAGAAAAAGGCACCGCAAACACCTTAGAAGGAGAACAAGGATAGAACCTTTGAATAAACGTGCCGCCAGCTACCACGGAGTGAAGAAATTGAAGAATTACAGAAGACACAGAAGACAAACCGTAGAAAAAGTGGATGCAAAAGCCTTGTGCAGCTTTCCTTCGTTCTTTGTTTACCAGGAGCCACCGTGCACTGAACTCTGGACCCTGAACCGAACTACATCCACAACCCAACGTCCCAGCGGTAAGTCTAATATCCCTACTAACCCTGCACCCAGTTGAAAATCGACTGACTACACTCATAACCTATTCCCACTTACAGCTACCTAAGCGCCAGGTACACCTCAGCCCTAAACCCTTAACCCCACCCGACCCCACTAATCATTAACTACCTTTGATACTTCAAGTAAACCTCTAAACCCGAAACCCTGAACCCTCAACCTCCCAACCCCAAACCCTAAACCCCCCACACCCTAAACCTCCCAACCCCAAAACCCCTAAACTCCTCACAACACCGGTGCCCCACGCTGCCTCGGCAAAGGTCAATGTTGGCTCGGAGAGCCTCCCGCTGCTCTTGGCTCAAGGAGGTGGTAGCCCAAGGGTCCAACTTTACCTGCGCTGGGTTTAGGGTTTAGGGGGCTTAGGGATGTAGGGTTTTGGGGGCTAAGGGACAAGGGTTTAGGGGCTTTAGGGGGTTTAGGGTTTTCAGGCTTAGGGGGCTTGGGGCTTAGGATTTAGGCTTTAAGGGGTCTGAGGTCTTAGGGTTTAGGGGGCTGAGGGTTTAGGAGTCTTAGGGTGTAGGGTTTAGGGATGTATGACACCTACAATGGAGCATCAAATGTAAACAACAATGGAGAACGGAATGGAAAGGATTTAGGGTTAAGGGTTTAGGTTGGGTACTGCCCTCTGCAAAAGTCTGCACCAAGGACAGTTCTAAGGCTTTTCTAGAATGATATCGTAGTGACCGCATGGGGGCAGTATCCAAGACTTAAGCTTCCTGGAAAAGCCCAACGCACCTTAAGGACCATATCCTGAAGGATGTGAAGGTCTCTAGTATGATTTTCCCATGATTAATGATTATAGAATTCTATCCGCTGATTTTGGGGGGCGGAGGGGGGGGGGGTAGGGGGGG
>CAJNIZ010030957.1:53904-73525 GCA_905231905.1 Symbiodinium pilosum
CCGGAGGCTCTTAAGTTTAGGGAAATTACCAAGTTCCTCAATTGAGGAGTATGGGGCTCCCAGTTTGGGGGGAGGATTAAGGCTTGAGGCTCTACCGATTTGCTGTTAAGGAACTTAAGTTACCATAATGGGTATATATATATATATTACTTCATATGGATTCCCCAATATACTAACTTAAATTAAGTTCCTCAACAGCCAGCAACCCATCTTAGGGTTCAGGGTGTAAGGGTTTAGGGTTCAAGCCTTATGGGTTTAGGGTTTAGGGCTTAGGTATAGCTTCGAATTTTGGGTTGAGGCCTCTAAGGCTTTGGGCCCCACGGTTGAAGGCCAGAGGCCTGGTGATTAGTAGGGAGCCTGGGAAATGTGTACTTTGGGTACTGCCCCCACCCAGTAACAGTGTATATTAGGGGTCCCATTAAGGGCTATATATAACCATATTATAAGTATTATCCAACTGTTACTGAGTGGGGGCAGTATCCAATCCATACTCAAGTCCGCTTAGAACTCCTTTCATAGTACGCCTCTAGAGCTCACAGCCGCGTCTTGCCTAAGTCCTAGAAGCCTACGACGTCCTACCCGCCAATTCACTAAGAACCATCAGCAAGTAAATATGTAGATGTTTTATGAGGAAAAGCCTAGAGGCATCATGAAGGCTTTGGCGGTCAGAGCCGCTAAGAACTTCGGTCTCAGGGTTAAGGGTTCGTGATTTCGTGATTTTAGTGTACAGATTTAGGGTTTAGGGTTTCAACCCTGAACGCGGAAATCCTAGACCTTTCCCCTTCAAGAGCGATGAGGTCGCGGCGGTGATTTCGTGAGTGCCACGTTGCTAAGTGGAAAGGGCCCTTTGTAGTTCTGGTGGTGTGTCTTCCTAGGTTGCCTACAGAGCTAGAGAAACTACATTGCCACCCAAGGGAGCGCACGGTGGATACTAAAAAACCTGCATGACCCTAGGTACCTTATACCTTGGGAATTATAGTACTGTAGGATAGTAAGGTCGTGCAGGATTTTCGTACCAACTGCAGCAATACCAACAGCATCCAATATACAACCCTGATCAACTAAGTGGTGCTCGCATGGGTTCTGCAATGAATGTTGCCAACTCATGAAGAACCTCATTATGCAGCACTGTTGAAAAAGACCCTGCGAAACCCTGTAGATCCCTGCTTCCCGAGGCATCCAACAATTTTGTTTGTTTAGAACCCAAAAATACCTGTGGGAACCCTTACTGACTAAACCCTAAACCTTAGCCCTTGATGCTCACTTGGTAACCCGAATATTTGCAAACCACATGAGCTATAGTCTAAACTCCTAGTACCCCCTTACTAACAACTGTATAAGCCACCCTCTAAGGAGCTTAGACCCAAACCCTAAATACTTAATCCTAAACCCTTAACTCTTGACCCTAAATCCTAATCCCCTACATAACCCCTTTAAGGAGTTTAGACTATGGCTCACATGGACCCTCTGGGCCTGTTGATACTTCGAAAGGTCGATTGGAAAGCGTCCTGGCTCATGCTCTGGTCGCCTCGCCGCATGCCCGGAGGCACTGTTCATGAGATAGAGTGTAGGGTTTAGGGTTTAAGGGATTTGGGGGTGAGAGTTCAGGGTTTAGGGTTTAAGGGGTTTCGGATTTAGAGCTTAGGGTGTAGGGTCTGGGGTTTGAATAAAGCTTGGGGGCTTAGGGTCTAGGATTTAAATAACGTGTTGGGGTTTAGGGTCCACGGTTTAAATTTGGGGTGTAGGGTCCAAGGTTTAAATAAAGTTTTGGAGTGTGGGGTCTAGGGTTAGAGGGAGTTTAGGGTGCTACAGCCCCCGCCGCTACACCCCAAAAGGAAACTGAAAAGCACCGTAGGATGTCATAGTGGGGATGGTGAGGGCTCCCACGAACTCCACTCCGGAGTGGGTCTCTCGTAAGGTCTCCAAAAAGCATTTTTGTGCATGATGGCAAGAGCAGGACCTGCCAAAAAGTCCGAAGCTCCAGCCCACGCGGCGAATCCTGCAAAGTCGTAAATGGCCCCTCTACAATCCCTTGTAAAAGCTTTAAGAAAACAACTTACCCTGTACCAGCCCTTTCTCGAAAAGCTTAGAGGACAACTCCCCCTGAGCTAAGGGCTCGCATGTGGATCTCACGTATGGCGCGGCCTTACCTGGGCTGTTTTTTCCCTGGCTTGCCACTCATTTTGGAACAAGCTGAATTTAGAGCCCAGGAAACACCCAGGTTCCTGCACGCTAATAGCTCCTACAATCTAACTACACCCTACTTCCTACACTTCGGAGTTAACAAAGTGCCAATGGGGAGTGCCAATCGGCAGCCAGGGTACAGTCCATGGCGCAAGCGCAGGCACGGCCGCAACGATGTTGGAGGCCGCAATGCTTGAGCTCTTTGAAATTCTGCACAGAGTTTCGGGTGTAGGGGCATATTGAACTTGGTATCCGAGGACCCAACTAACTTCGAATACGGCCGGAAAATGACTGGTATGAAAACACGACGAGGGGCATCAGCAAAATTGTGCTGGAGCTGTAGCACCAGCATCGTGCGCTGCGGACTGTTGGTCTTTAGCCTGTTCATGGGTACCGTCAAAAAGAATTCGACATGCAAACCCCATGTGGGTCCCATGATTTGCAGCAGGTATAGGAGCTCCAATTGGGGCACCTGCCCAAAGAATGTTTCTCGGGCGTGAGGCCTAAGTTTAGTCATCGGAAAACTTGCACTCTAACAACGAATAAGAAACCTATGCACAAACTCCTGAAACCTAAGCTGTAAGCAATTGCGCACAGGTTCCCAAGAGGGCTAGCATGTAGCAGCTTTAGTACCTAGGTCTTTTGTATATAGCTACCTGGACCTCTTGGTGTGGGGTTTAAAGGGCTCGGCTCACCACTTAGGGTCGGCAAACCTGAAAACTTGCTCTACGGGCCGAAATAACTACCAACATCATTTTGAAGTCAAATTTGAGGTACCACATATGTTTTTTGACACGAGGACTTTAGGACTGCAATGCTGATAGTTGTCTAAGCCCCTATACCCTAAACCCTATGCCTTGTGTCTATTGTTGCTGGGCTCTTGGTCATTGTTGTGAGGGTACGCAGCCGACATGTTGGATCTCATGAAGCCCAAAGGGTCCATGTGGCTACAGAAGTAAATATCCACGGCCGAAAGGGTCCCCATATAGCTACTTTAGGGCCCAAGTATATACTATGTTTCTCACCTGAACCGTAAAGTCTAAACCCTAAACCTTATACTATAATACCATTCTTACCCTAAACCCTATGCCATAATACTCTTCTTACCCTAAACCGTAAATCCTAAACCCTATACTATAGTACTATTTAGCTACATGGACCCTGAATCGAGAACTCAAGCCTAGAACTGGGTTTAGGGCTTTGGGTTTGTGAAGGGTTTAGGGCTCCTAGGATGTAGGGCTTTGCGTTGAGGGTTTGAAGGTTTTAGGGCTTAGGATTTTAGGACTTAGGGTTTAGGGCTTTGGGTTTTTAGTTGAAGGTTGGAAGCCCGTTGACACTGCCCAGAAAACTGAAAGGGACACAGGTAAGAGGGCTCAGATGCACTACAGCACCTGCCATGCCCACTGCGCGACCAGAAGGTGTTGCTTCTAGGGTTTAAGGTTAAGGGTTTACTGATACCTCACCTGGACCCTCCTTACCCTGCAATAGTGGTATGGTAGGAGTGTAAGAGGCCTTTAATATAGTTACCATGATCCCTTAAAGCTTTATAGTCTAAACCCTAAAGGGGCTTTTAATATATCCACCATTATCCCCTATAGTCACTATTACTGGATGGGGGGTCCAGCTATACTGCTACCCTGATCTGGGTTCAATAGACTCATAGACCACACTTGGGTGGCAACATGCTCTAGGGGCCAAAATATTACCAATGTCAGTTTGAGGTCTATTTGAGATGCCCCGTACTTTAAATATGTCAGGAACCTTGGTAATAGTTCTGGTCCCTGTATTTTCCCAGATAAATAAACCCAAGCAAGTCAACAACAAGTGGTCGGTATACAGGGATCAAAGCCCAGTAGAAAACGCCAAAGACTTACTAAACTCTAAACCCTAAATCCTGAACCGTAAATCCTAAACCCTAAACCCTAAATCCTAAACCTTAAACCCCAAATTCTAAACCCTCAATCCTGAAATCCTAAACCCTAAATCCTAAATCCTGACCCCCCAAATCCTGAACCCTAAGCCCGTGAACCTTGACCCTGGTCAATCCTAAGCCTGAAGCCCCAAATCCTAACCCTGGGCATCCAAAAAACTCCAATGTAGGTGATATGGGTTTGGGGTTTAGGGTATTCATGGACCCTTAACCCAAACCTAGACCCTAGACCCTAAAGCCTAAGCCTAGGGCCTAAACCCTAAACCCTAAATTGAAGCCCCAAGGTAGGTATCATGTATGTACTTGGAGCCCCAGGCGAAATCTCACATCTTGAACACGATTTTTTCACTCATTTCGGATTCTCGTGACAATGATGGCCAAGCGCCAATGTTCCATTGTCTGGACAAAACTGAAAGCCTGGCAGAAAAGTCTGAAAAGGTGCTGCAATTGGTGTGAAAAAATTGCCCTAGAGCCCTACGTGGCACTTAGGACCCCTACTGAGGGTTAAGGGTCTAAGGTCCAAGCCAAGTCCCAAGGAGAGCCTAAATTCCTAAACGCTAGGCGCTGAAACGTGAACCCTGGACCGGAAGGAAACAAGAACCATTGTCCGCGTGCAGCCCTTTTGAAAAACATGTCGCCTTTTCCGGTTCGCAGCTTTAACTTAATTGGGTTCGAAGCCGTAAACAGAAGAGCTCTACATCCTTCCTATTATATGGAAAGGTTGTGCTGTATAGCAGTTGCTAGAGAGTTTAAAGCTTCATTTCGGCGTAAACAAGCTAGTGGATCACAGTTTCCCGGCTCGCAAAGACAGCAATCAAACAAGTCCGAGGCAGTTTGCACGAAGCGCACATAAGTTGCTACCAGATGTTGCCCGAATTCTGTGGCATGTTCCTGGTCTCAAGTTACAAGCCTTTACAAGGAGCCAGCGCTGGCATTTTTCACTTCCAGGAACGCCAAACGGACAAGCCTAAACAGTAAACAACCCTAAACCCTAAAAGCTCTGATTGATTCAGACTCCCAGTCAGGCGAAGACAAGCGCCTGCTGTGAGGCAGGTGTCAACAGAAACATGCGAGAATCGTGCGAGGCCACTGCTTTTGCAGTGAAACCTTAGTCCCATTCCCCTGGGATAGTTTAGGGCTTAGGGTCTAGGATTTAGGGTTAAGGGTTCAGGGTAGTTCCTATTCCCCTATAAAAGGGCAACGAAATAGGATCACCTCATGTAAGGAAACCCCTACTCCCACAAAATGCAAATCGCTCCATTGCGGTCTGTGAAACCCCCAGTCAGCTGGCTCCAAAAAGTCACAAAAATGTGGCAAGAGGTGTCCCATACATTGGGTACTGCCCCGACCCAGTAACAGTCTATATCAGGGGTCCTATTAAGGGCTATATATAACCATATTATAAGTATTATCCAACTACATAACGTAGAGCCAAGGGATCCCGTGCATTATGTAGAGTCGAAAAACACAAGGAAGATCCCAAACACTGGGCCCAGTCCACAAGTCCAAAGTCAGATGACCCCAAAATGGCATGACCCCCAAAATAATGGAGGATCCCAAAAGACTTCCATAAATAGGGGACCCCAATGTATACCCAAACTTCTATAATCCTTACTATAGCGACTCCAAACCGGGACACCCCCCATTCTCTGGAACCACCCCTAATAAAGGACCAAAACCCCATATACATATATATGTATACATACATATATCCAGATACCCCTCTATAACCCCCCTTTAAAGGGACCCTGTAGCCCCAACACCCTGAACCCTAAACCCCAAACCCCAAACCCAAAACCTTGAACCTGTACCCTGAAACCTAAATCCTAAACCCAAAACCCACCAAAAATATGAACCAAGAAGCTGTCCTGGTGTTCACCAAGGTCGCTATGGGCATAGAGGCACCTGACCTTGCACTTCTGGCAACCCAGGCCTGGGACCTGAGGGTTTAGGGCTGAGGGTTTAGGGTTTGGGGTTCAGGGTAAAGGGTTTAGGGTGGAGGGTTTAGGGTTTAGGGCTTAGGGTTTACGGTTTGAGGTTTAGGGTAAAGGGTTTAGGGTTTGGGGTTTAAGCTAGGGGGTTTCGATCATGTGACAACTCCCGAAGGGTGGTTCTTCAGGCTTCGGCAGCTGTTGTGTTCAGAATTCTTCCCCCCCCCACCTCGCGGAAATTGAGCACTAAATCATGGGGTTGCTCGTCATGGTTCATGAGGAGCACAGCGACGCGTGCGGCGCCCAAGGGCTTGTAGAAGAACTGCCACTGGGATACCTAGGGCTCATTGCTGGGCAGTGCAGAGCTGTGGAACATGTCCGGTTTAGGATACGGTATATGGGGGTTTCCCAAAATTAGGGGTACCTTTTTGGGGGTCCCCACAATAAGGACTATAGTATTTTGGGGTCTTTACTGGGGTCCCCTTATTTTGGGAAAGTACCATATAGGGGTGCTGGGGTTCAGTGTTGGTGGACCAGGAGCTATGGAATCTTCACGGCTTTGGGTTTAGGGTTTAGGGTTTAGAGTTTAGGATTTAGGTTTCTTTGCCTGCCCAGAAAAAAAGAAAAGCCTCGACTCAACAACAGAACAATTGCTCGGACCTCACCGTCTGAGCTGTTTCCCAGCTTCACAAGGCCTTAGTGCCCACTACCCTAGGAAGAAAAATGCTGCGCTGCGGGCATGTATGGGGAAACTCATGCCCCAAACCTTAAGCCTTAAACACTAAACTCTGAATAGCCTAAGGTTCCCGTAAGCCCACCAAGGGGCCCTCAAAGCTGCCATTCACCCATACCCACCCCCATAAACCGCCTACATGATCCAAGCCCCATTAAAGATCACATAACCTGACCCCTGAAAACCTCAACCCGAAACCCTAAACCAATACAACCCTATACCCAAAACCCTAGACGCAATTTCCAATCCCTAAATCCTAAACCCTAAACCTCAAGCGACCAATATTACCCCAATAAAGCACTAGAATCCTGAACCCTACAAACCCTTTAAAGCCCTATGTAATCCCGGCTTTCATTTCATTTTCCACTTTCTTTTCCATGTGATTCTCCATGATTAACCCTAAAGATCACCTTTGAAGACCCAGAATAAAGCCCTAGAGGATCACAGTTTCCATTTCATTTTCCATTTTCTTTTCCATTTGATTCTCCATTATTCACCCTAAACCTTTATTAAACCCGATATAACCCCTATGTAACCCATTATAATAGTTTCCATTTTCTTTTCCATTATCCCTATATAACCCCTAACCTAAGCCCTAAACCCTGAACCCCATCTTTAAAGACCCAGAGGCTGTTGGCTTCCTTGAACGGGCTCCCGCTGTGTCCAGCCCAGGCTTGGTTGACAGCGATGATCTCTTTGTTCGAGATGATGTCCCAGATTGCCTCAACCACATGGTGTAGGAGTTACGTAAGGTTGTCAGGATTTGAGGTTTAGGGTTTAAAATGATACTGTCCCAGATTTCCCCACCCACGCGGCTTTGGGGTTAAGATTTGGGTGTTTGGGGTTCAGGGTGTGAGGATGTCCCCGATTTCCTGAATCAGAAGGCTCACCCAGATTTCCCAACGCCCGCTGTTTGGCGTCTAGGCTTTTCGGTGTTAAGCGTGTGGGGTGTAGGGTCGCAGGTTGGGGTCGTGGGGTTCAAGGAGTCCGGGTTGGGCTGCTATGGGAGCCTAAATGATTCCTGGAATTCTGCCTATCTCATTCTTAAAGAAAGCTGGAATGCAGAGCAGACGGAACTCCATGCCAATCCTTGAAGCCAATGCACCAAAAGTGGGTTGTGGCATTCCTAACAGTTGTATTTTTTCATGTATGGTGATTTGTGACTTGTGGATCCTGCTGCGTCTGCTGCCACAGTGTTTGAACACGTCTTCAGGGTTGTGCTGCCATTAACCCTCATGAACATACCAGGAATCCAGGACCATAATGCTGATGAGTATTCTTATAACTCCTACATAACCCTTGTTTCCGTTTCATGTCCTTGTTCCATTTGATTGTCCATTATCCCAAACCTTAGACCCCAAATCCGTGTTCGGCCCCTATAGTACCGGTAAATCCTAAGCCTAAAACCTATACCCTGAACTCTAAACCTTCAACCCTACACCCCGAATCCTTGTCAGGCCTCTGTACTGTAGTACTTGTAAACCTTAAACCCTGAACTCCTAACCCTAAGCCCTAAACTCTGAACCTTCAACCCTAAACCCCAAACCCTAACATCCGAGAAGGATGGAGTTTCATCCTCTAGCCTTCTTACCCAAGGGCTTCGGGTTTAGGAGTTGGGGCTGAGGATTTAAGGTTTAGGATTTAGGAGTCAGAACCCTAAACTCTAAGCCCTAGATTTAGGTTCAGGAATTAGAGCTTAGAATTCAGGATTCAGGGCTTGAGGACGTAGAGTTGAGGATGCGCAGGATTAAGGGTTCAGAGTTTTAGGTTTCACGTTTTAGGATTTAGGGTTTGGGTTTCAAGGTTTCGGATTTATGGCTTGAGTTCGGGCTTAGGATTTTATTTAGGGTTTAGATCCAACCAAGTCCCAGTCTCATCCATGATGGTGTCATTGTTGACGTCCATGGAGAGCGTCAGGGGAGAAGAGACAATGGCCCATGCGCTGAAGTGGCTGCGAGCCTTGCTGGGCTGTATTTTCCCTATCTACACCCCCCCCTCCTTTAGGTTTTAAGGTTTTAGGTTAAATGCACCCCTCCATTAAATACACCCCAGTATTAAATACACCCCAGTGTGGTATATCGTAATATCTTGGCCTTGGGTATATGCAAGCTGCGTCCTCTTGGTTTAGGGTTTGGGGTTTGGGCTTTGGGCTTTAGGGCAGTTTGGGGGTTACCGGTTTAGGGTTCATGCTGGTCTCCCAAACAAGGATCCTAACAATATAGCGGGTCCTCAACCCTAAACTCCAAACTGTAAGACTTAACCCTAAACCGCCGAAACCCTGAAACCACTGGTGTTGGTGGGAGGGGATCTTACCCCTAAACCCTTAACTCGAAACCCCTAAACCCTAAACCCTGAACCCCTAAACCCTTAACCCCTAAACCCCTGAATCCTAAACCATGAACCCTAAACCTTGACCCCCTAACTCCCAAAACCCTTAACCCTCAACCATGAACCCTAAACCCATAACCCTAAAGCCCTTAAACCCAAAATCCCTAAACCCCAAAACCCTAAATCATCAACCCTCAACCCCCAAACCCACAACCCTAAAGCCCTTAAGCCCTTAACTGCAGCCTCCTGGTAGCTGAGGCCAGGATCCCGCTCACCACCCGGGCCATGCTGGCAACCGACCTGTTTAGGGCTCGGGGATTTAGGGAGTTGTTGGGGTATATAGGGGTATATTGGGAGATATAGGGGTCTTATATAGGGGTATCTAGGGGTATAGAGGGTTGAGGGAGTTAAGGGTTTAGAGTTCAGCTTAGTAGTTGAGAAGTTGAGGGTTTAGGACTGAAGGAATTTAGGGTCTAGGGTTTGGAGTTTAGGATGTCGGGAATTTAGGGGTTCGGGTTTAGGGTTTAGGATGTAGAGTTTAGGGCTCAGGGATGTGGAAGCTTGCCCGAATCCTGGGATCCCTTCTTGGGGAGCTTCTGTAAGATGATTAATGTAAACCCATGATTAATAAACCCCCTCCTTTGGCTCCTTTTACGGGCCTGAATATTAGGATCCCTATTAGAAGCCCTATTAAGGGGAGGGGATGTATTAATCAGGACTGAAGGAATGGACCCCTATAGTAGTCCCTATACAGCCTCTAATTGATAATGATTCCTACGTTCTTATCATTATCTGCGAATACCAGAAATAAGAATGTCTGTGTCCTCCACCCTAAACTTTACCTGTAAACACGATTACCTAAAGCTTAGTAGAAGCTACTGTCTGGTTAGTGGGTGTAACCCATTAAACCGTAGTTAATTGGGGTTACAGGTAAACCCTCAACCGTCTTCAGGCCAAGAATTCAGTGCTCGTTGCCAAAACCTATACCTGCACGCCAGAAGTACGCAAAATATTTGCCTTTGTTGGGTTAGTGTCGTGATTTTAGTTTGGGCTGCAAGTAGTTCTTGAGGCGGATCACCATAATCCCCTCATAAATTCCTATACATGTTGTTGGGGTCCTTCAGGGTATCCGGGTATCCTCAGTCGAGACACCTCAATATATTCACAAGCATGGGCGCCCGTAAACCTAACCCTAAAACCCAAACCCTCAACCCTAAACCCGAAATCCCAAACCTCAAACCCTAAAACCCAAGCCCTCAACCCTAAACCCGAAATCCCAAACCTCAAACCCTAAATCCCAAGCCCTCAACACTAAACCCCAAACCCTAAACTCAACTTTTTAGGCTTGAGGTTTAAGGTATAAATGTGGGATAGCAAGCCTAAGGAATGGAGGGATGGGCTCAAGGCGTAGGGCTAAGCAATGTCAGGGTTTAGCGTTAAGGGCTTAGTGTCTAGGATCTAAGGATTAGGATTTTGCTTTAGAGTCTGAGATTTGGGGCTTCCACAGGATAAGGGTACGCATCTTTTTTGGGTCCCCATTGTAAGGATTTTCGTATTTGGGGGTTCATATTGGGGTCCCCTACTTATGGCAACCCAACTGTACCCCCTAAATAAACCTAGAGTCCCTATTAAGCAGATAGAATATGGTGTATATGGGGATCTTATTCTAATATACCCAAGCCATATTCCATCTACTTATTGCAGACTATAAATAGAGTTTAGGCTACCGGCCTCCAACATGTCAGGGTAGGCCCAGCAGCCTGGTCGTGAAAGATTCTTCTGAGCCCATTGCACGGTGGTCTGAAGATTTCCAATCACCTGAATTATTTTGGGGCTTAGGGTCTGGGATTTAGGGTTTAGGGTGTGGGGTTTTGTGGGGTCTTCAGGAAGATCTCCGACAACCTGAGTTATTCAGGGATGGTTCGGGCTACTCAAGAGGGAGTATGGGGAAGGAGAGAGAACTCAGCTGATTGAGGCTAAATAACGGGGAGCCCCAGGGGTTCTGTGCAGGAACCTCAAACCCCAAGGAGGTAGGTGAACCCATGCTTGAGACTTTGTTGAGCCAATGTTTATAAGATCGCTCCTGAAGGTCTTCTCCTTCTTGGGGTGTTTAGGCTTTAGGGTTTAGGGATTAGAGTTTATTGCTTAGGGATTAGAACTCATCCTCCAGACATCAGAGCTTCGCATTGAGAGCCCTAAACTTGAAAGCCGATTCCTTACGCCCCAAAGTTCTCACGTCTTAATCTTAACCCCAAGACCTTAACCCTAAACCCTAAGCCCTAGACCCTAAAACCCCAAACCTTCAACCTTAAGAGCCCACTATCCGAAATCGACCCAAGAACGCTCGCGCAGGATGCCCGGACATCTCCCGACGTCCTGACAAAGTCTGCGCGCTTCGCACCCAAGCTGTAGTAGTAGAAATAGAAACAAAAATAGAAATAGTAATAGGAATAGTAATAGTGATAGTGATAGTACTAGTACTACTAATGGTACTAGTAATAGTAATAGTACGTAATGGTAATAGCAATAGACTTCAGTGCGTAGGGTTCAGGGCAGCTTACGGTGTAAAGGGTTCAGAGGATGTTGGCCCTCACTTGCAACATTGCTTACGCCAGATTGGCTTGTGGACATGAACTTCAGCTTGTAGGGGGCATCAGTTCCAGCAAGGGTTGACGCCCCTCCCCCTAATATTAGCACACCCCTCATTTTAAATACTCCCATTGTGTGGTCTACTATAATATATTGGGAGTATTTTGTATGAGGCGGGTTGGGTGGTTTTTATGTTAGGGGAGGGCATTAATGTGTGGCAGATTAATCTGAGAAAAGAAGTCCAACAAATTGCTTCTACGTGCAGGGTCGCAGTCTTCCATGACTTCGCTACCCTCATACCTTATACCAGAAAAAGCCCTCTAACCGGCTTTTTCAAAACACACTCCTGAAGAAGTTCCATGGGCACCACTCTGGCGTTGGAACAGTCTTTCCCCAGTGGCAGTTTTCAATCATCACCGGGCGCCCAGTTTTGTTCAGCAGGCTTGCCCACTTGTCAAGGTCCAACTCCTGCAGCATCCGTTTAGGTTTGGGATAAATGGGGATTTAGAGGGATATATTAGAGGGATTATATAGGCCTTACATACGAATGGAAAAGAAAATGGCAACTACGAGTTAAGGTTCAGGGCTAGAGGTTGAGGGCGTGCTGTGGAGAATGCTAGCAGACTAGCGGAGGATCCAATGGAAAGAACAATCACAATTGTGTGTAAAGTACGTTCATACAAAGGTTTTGGGGACTGTCGGGTTTGTAGCTTCAAGAGTTGGGAGATGGTTTTGTTATATTATGAAAAGAGTTGAATTGGGAGATGGTTTTTGATCATATTATGAAAAAGGACTAGCAATTGAATCATGGACAAGCTGATAACTGTGGTAGCTGATCAAAATTGCTGGTCCAAAATAGCTACTGTGGAGAATAACTTCTCCCACATCTTCCCCCATAGACCTAGAGGAATCCTAAGCATTTCCCCAAAAAGGACCTTGAGATCAACCCCCATGTACATAAGTTCGATATTTCTCGCGGGCGACATCTTCATTTTAAGGGAGAGAGGATGTTTCGCGCCCATCGTCGATCCCAAAGCCCTAAACTCTAACCCTTACAGGGTTTGGGTTCTTGGGTACAGCCCTGAACCCTAAACCCGTGACTCCAAACCCCAAACAAAGCCCAGCAAAGTACCATTTTTTTCCAGTGGGGATACTCGATCCCTAGGGGGGAAGGAGAATTTGGAGGTCCCTTCTCTCCTTGCCACAGCCGTCCAGCTTCACGGCATCAAAGCCGAAAGCAGTCAGCGCTGCCACGTCTCCAGCATACATAGCATCAGTAACCTCAAGGGGTCTTCACTTAGGTGCTTAGACTTTGGTTTGGCTAAGTCCACAACGCCCTGCAGGAGCACACGAAAAGCTCGAGTAGGGTTGAGGCTTCAAACGAGGCGCTATACCCGAAACCCTAAACTCTCAATAGAAGTTTCCATAGAGTTTGGCTTCATGCAAAGCTTCTGCCCCATGCAAACCTAAACCCTAAATCCCGAACCCTAAACCCTTTAACCCCGCCTGGCTCTCTTTACAAAGGCCACAAACGTTCCCGTACCAGCCGGCAGTCAAGCCAAGCTTATGCGCGTGAGCCACCATGGCCTCAGAACTGAAGTTATGGGTTGCGGCTTGACTCCATGGCGACCAAGCCCTTCAGGCTCAAGGGGTTCAACTCTACAGGCTAAACGCCATGGCCTTCCTGACCCTGAAGCTCCATGTAAGTAGTACTTATAGACATTAATGCCCAATGTAGGTGTTATCAATAGACTTACAACCTCAGAGTTCGTGTTCAGGATTAGGCGACGGCGGTTGAGGGAAAAGAGCTGTGGGCTTCATAGCGCAAACACATGTTGGGCTTCATAAAGGGTTTAGGGGAATCCCTCCTTCATCATCTACGTGGCCATGCCTCCTTGACCTTGACTTAGTTCATCAACTTGTGGATTCCCCTACTACCCCCAGTTCCCTGATAATCAGGATTATTGAAGGGCAAGTAGGGCTAATTCAGGGGCCTTCCCTAAACCCTAAAGCCTCAGACCTGAACCAACCGAAAGGGAACCCCCAGTTCAACCCAGGGGCAGTCATGTTGGGAAATTTTGACACGTCCACGATGGGCTTGCCGGAGTCGTCATGGTACATGTACTTGTGGCCCCCAGGACCTTGGTTTGGGTTTGGGGAGCTTAGGGTTTAGGGTTTAAGGGTTTAGGATTTAGGGTAAACGATCGAATTGGGGACAATCCTTTGGGATAGTATAGGGTTTAGGATTTAGGGTTTAGGGTAAACGATCGAATTATAGGAGTTATGTAGGGATAATCCCTTGGGATAGGATAGGGTTTAGGGTAAACGATCGAATTATAGGGGTAGGCCTATTCCCTTGGGATAGTGTAGGGTTTAGGATTTAAGGTTTAGTTTAAAAACCATAGAATTCCGTAAAGGGATTATATAGGGATAATGGAAAAGAAATGGAAACTACTTTATTTAGGGTTCAGGGTTTAGGGTATAGTCCCCCTTAAGTAGATAGAAAATGGCTCTTGTTATACTGTAATAAGATCCTAAGATCCCCATATGTCCCATATTCTATCTACTTAAGGGGGACTACAGGTTTAGGGTTTACCGTAAACCCTAAACTGAAACCCTAAAGCCTAAACATAATATGGATCATCTTTTTGGGGCCCCACCCTTCGAAGAACGCATGCACGCTCTACTATAGCTACTATGGCTGAAGGTTTAACCCCATGGGGCTTATAATAAGACAGGGCTTGGGTCATCCCAGCTAACACCACCTTTTGAAATTACAGCACTACGGAAGATGGCTCACAGGAGTCTGAACTGCCAAGAAGAGAACCATTGAGCTTCACGCATGTACTGCTCAGGGATTAATGGGTCCCAATGGAGGTATATCCTCTATGTAACCTAAGTTTCTGTTTGACATTCCAGTTTTTTCTATAAGAATCTTCGTTAGACGCAAGGGGTAACATAAACTCTAAACCCTAAACCAAGTCCATGGAACAGTACGCCCAACCTTCATCCACGCCCACATCGCAGTAGCCCAGGTCACAGAGGGATGTTGGAACGCCATCAACCGAACGCTTCTTGGAGACCACGCCGTCCATGATGTTCTGGATCACATTCCTGACAGGAGTCTATGCCTTGGGCTTAGGGTTTGTATGAGGTTTAGGATTTGTGGCCGTAAGCCCTAAACCCTGAATGTATCAAAATGCGACTGAAGCTCAGTCAGCAAGACACATGGAAGATTCTCAAAAAGCAGGCTCCAAAGAACCCCAGGGAGATGTGGGGGTTTGCATAGGGATTCTGGAGTCTCCCCTTGTCGGTTAGACAGGAATTGCCATATGTCTGTCGCTTACAATCTAAATTCCGGAGTCCACAATATGCTCCAACCCGTTTCTATCGGACTCCCGACAAAAGGGCTTGGTTTTGGAAACTCCCATGTTCGAAAAGCTACCTTAGAATTCATTCCGGTGCCTGGTAGAAAATGAGAGGATGGGTTGCGCGGACAGGTACAGGAGATGATATACCTGGACCCTGGAGGTCCCCACCTTTTCGGGGACATACCCTGCAAACATGTGGGACAAAACCCTCCCTCAAAAGGAAGGACATCCAGGGTCCGGAATCCTTTCCTTCAGGAGGAACCAGGCTGATGCATTGAACCGATCAAATTGCCCCTAAACCCTAAACCGCGTGGCTCCGAGACTTCCGGAAGCCAGTCAGCAAGTGGTCGGTCGGCATTATACAGGGTTATATACCCATCCTGAAAGCGTCCAACATATTAACATATTCCCAAATATGAACCTTTCATCTGGCCCATGCCGACTCATAGTACCTCGAAGCCTCAGTCCCTCAGCCGTGAAGCTAGACCCTCACAGTTGTTCTCTCAAGACTCTGGGTGATATTCCTCCCATAGAGGTTCCATGAGCGCCAGCCCATGGGCGGCGTACGTCCCAGCCTTATGTAATGTCGGCTTGCTAGCTGTCAGTTGGCAGGGAATGGGGTTCTAGGGTCCAAGGAAGGAGTACGATGGCAACTAGAATGTCCCTGGGGCTCTATAAGTCTAATAAAAATACTTATGTTGGCCCTCAATGTCTATGAATACTACCTACATGGAGCCTAGGGGTTTTTGCTAGAAAGTGCTACGTGGGTTTTATTGTTGCATAAGCAAGCCACAGAAACATTTCAGAGAGGGAGCAAACCCTACTTAGACCCCTACACCCTATCCCCCTTTTGGATACCTACGTCTATGTTTAGCACCTTCTACATGCACAACTGGGTGCCCGAAGCAAGGGGGGATATAGAGGTCTAAGTAGACCTGACATTGGCTTGGAGTCCAAGGGTTATAGCTTGGGGCATTGACTGCGTGGCACAGATGCCGGCAACACAAATAAGGAGACCCAAGTAGATCTTGCGCTAGCGGGCGCCTGCAGATTTCAACAGCTGGGTGCACCTTGCCTCAACGCGCCTACCTTTAATTGAGTCTGCAAGAAGACTCATGTAAGAAGAACATTACCTTAGTAGTTTCCACTTTATTTTCCATTTATTCCCCCAATAAAATCTCAATATAACCCCAACATAATCCCAAAATAATCCCAATATAACCCCAACATAATCCCATGGAGGCTTGAGGTATTCAGGCTTCCCAAGAGCCGGAACATGGACTAAGCTCAGCAGCCCATTGTCGATCGCTGCTGAAGGGCTTGCAGTAAGAGCAGCGAATAGTAGCAGAAGCATTCCAGCCATGTCTGCCTCCTTGCCTAGGCTGTGATGGGCCTCTCCAAAATTTGAGCATAAGCTGCGGAAATAAGTTTAAGGCTTAGGAGGATGCCTTAAACGCAACAGGGCGCAAACAGCAATGCTCTGTGGGAATTCTTTTGAGAATCATTTTTGCGTTGTTTTGTTGGCATGGGAGTTCCGAAAATTCAAGATCCCTCTCCCGTCGGTATGGGAGGAGGTGACGGGACGGGAAGTGTGGGGGGTGCAGCGCCACTGGCGGAGCTATGGATCCGAGGCTGCGCCAGGGCCGGGTACGGAATCCACAGACCTCCGGATGGGCCGGTCCTGGCAAGCGAAGCAGCGGTTGAAAAAACAAATCATAGTCCATGGCTGACTGTCCTGGAGGACGGAGCTTAAATTTCTGCAGAACCTCCTCTTGATCACGGATCACTTCCTCGACACTTTTCTGTTTCATTTCCAGGCGCCGTGCGCCGTCCTCGCTGCGGCCCTGGGCTTTGTGCTTGAGGAGTAATAAAATATTCGCAACCCTGGAACCTCATGAAACGACCCAGGTTGGTAGACCAGCAGATATGGCCGCGTTGTTTGGATTTTGAGGGGGACCGTGGCAGTCGTGGCACTTGGTCTGCGCAATGTGCACGGTCAAGCATTTGCCACAAGAACATTCCGGCATGAGAGCCGGAAAAAACTTCCGAACCTTGGACTACTGGCGAACAGCGAGACTCCTAACAACTAGGCCCCTCCCTGTACGCTTAGATAGGGGTATATGGTCCCTAATTGTGGGTATCTAGGGTATGATATGGGTGGTTGTCAAAATCATGGTCCCTTTTTTGGATCTCTATTATAACACGGCACCTAATAGTTAGGGTACCCAGACAGGGACCATACGTTTGACAACCACCCATATGGTGTAATAGAGGGTAGATGGAGGGTCTGAGAACTTTAGCGAGAATTGGGGATTCAGTTCAGGTTGCCCCCGCAACAGCAGCTTCCGGATGCCGGTCCCATAAGGGGTTCAAGCTGGAAGGGGCTCCCAACGTATACGGTTTGGGGGTATAGAGGTTAGGGTATAGGATTTACGGTTTTGAGTTTGGGTATAAGGTTAGGGCTTAACTTGAAAATGAAAGTAAGTATATGCTGTATTCCCACATTGGGTACACCTACGCATGTATTCCATTCCCCCTTCTTAACGGTTCGGAAAAGATAGTGCCGGCAGCTAACACGGGAACCCTGGTTCGGCGAGAGCTAGCTTCAATGAGATTCAATGTCTAGTCAGACAAACATTCCCAAGGCAATTGCCCTTATGCTCCCCAAACCCCATACCCCAAAGCTTAGGCGTTAATCCAGCTTGTTTCGGGTTGAGGCAAGTGAGATTGAGTTACGTAGCTGGTTGACGTGATGCTGGCCACTTGTTCGGCCGGGTTTCCCTGGCCTCGTGCTTGTGATGGACCTGCAGCTTCCCACAGGCAAACATCTGAAGACTCTCCTTAAATAACTGAATAGCCCAATGCAGGTAGTATATCCAGCGTTAGGGCCCACGGTAGGTGCAGCTTCACCTTGTGAAGGACAAGCAGAAAAAAGACCTTCCTCCTAGCAATGAGACACGGCATTGAAGCATCTGAAATGAAGACCCTTGAATTTCTGATTGGAAGGTCTATCACGAGGGATCATTCTCCATATTTCCCTTGGAGCTATAATACAAACAAAATCTCAAAAGAGGTTCCGAAGGGGATGCCCCTTTCTGAGGTAGTTGGTTTAACCCAAAGGGTCCCTGTAGGAATATGATATATACGTGGGCCCCAAAGTAGGTATATGGGAAACCCTTTAGGCCTAAAGTATATACTATATTCCTACATGACCAATCGGGTAAGGAGATAGACCAAAAATGCAATCCGCAACAGGTTCCTACACCCTTGCCTGGGTTGTTGTGAGGGAGCTTACATCAAGTTACTAGAATTAGAAAACCGTACTATTTACTATGTGCCCGTATTATGGAAATGAACTTTGGATCCTTGACAGCAATCCGGTAACTTCAAAGCCTGGTGTTTCAGGAGTCCTGGCAGAAAGCCTGAGCGCTCAATCTTAGCTCTTCACCCTGAATCCTAAACACTAAAGCCTGATATGCCAAGAGGGTTGGGGTAACGTAGCTAGTTCCTCAACGGATAGGCGCTTTTTTTGTCACCGCATCAACAGCATCCGTCCGGTGATACCACAGGTTCAAGCTCAGTGCCTTGCTGCTGGTTCTGGGTTTAGGGTTCGGAGTCTAGGGCTTGGGCTAACCTTTTAGGTCGGCTTTTCCCTTTTGGAGAGTTTCAGCTGAGCTGGTAGTTTATTGCAAAGAACAGGTGTCTGGTTTTCTTTGTGAAGAGTGTTTGATTACGGGGTTTAGGCAGTTGAGGTTTCGTGCTGCAGGTCTCAGGGTTTAGCTTCATACGCCAGGTTTCTGAGGGGGGGAGGCATTGGGGGTTGTGTGGGAGCATCTAGTGTGCAGGATTCAGGGAGGAGAATCACATCGGCAAAAGTCGAATGGAAAATGACATGAAAACAGGGCTACACGGCACAAGAGGCAGAGTTTAGAGGTTTAGCAGTTTAGGGAGTCGCAATCACATCCCTAAAATTAGCCCTGACCAATTATCATGAGTATTCTCCACACATATCCTGCCTGTGAGTCAGACACTATGATGAGGCCCCCTTATTTGCTGTAATCTAATGTTATCAGGAATCTAGGATGCCCGAGAGAGGAAGAAGCCTTAACTTTTAGACCCTAACCCCCTGAACCTAAAACACAAAATCCTATATAATCAACCCTAGACACTCAAAACCTCTAAACCCTAGAAAATCCTCAAGTTGAGCGCTAAACGCTAAAACGCTCAAACCCTCAACCCAACTGAGGAGCCCAAAGAAACATGAGTAGTGTCTTTTTTGGTAGTTGAACCTAGAACGATTATATTCTTTATATAAGATACTATACCCCAAAGGGAGGATCGAATCTTACTCTATATTGGGTACCATAGTATCCCCAAATAAAATACTATATCCCCAATATAACCCCAATATAATCCCAGTTTTCCATTTTATTTTCCATTTTCTTTTCCATTTGATTCTCCATTATAGGGCCCTAAACCCTATATTATTGGGTACCATAGTATCCCCAAACAAAATACTACTCATGTGGTCTTCCGGCTTAAGGTGAAGGGATAT